>PUQB01000759.1:0-104432 GCA_003024785.1 Selaginella tamariscina | reverse complement strand
GTGCTGGCAACCACTGTTCTTCATCAACACCCGGGTACTCCCCGATGTCACACATGGCACGTGCTTCCTCGTACGATCCAGTTACTAACGAGACTAAGGTTACCCACATAAACGCGACCGTTCGTTGCAGACTCCATCTGTGCCCTTGAAAGACTCTGCGTTGCGGGCTCGCCAAATCGTCCACATGGTCACCCCACGCAGGAAGTACCATTGGTTCAGCCAGAGCCCAAGTGGTTCTTCCATTACCACCTTCTGTCCGCTCGGATCATATACCGGCCTCATATCAAGTCTTCCCGAGACTCGCCAGACCCCCGATGTGGCACGCACATGGGAATACATGTTCACCGAGGCAAGCCGTCTCCCATCCTATTGTGGCATCATCTCCACGACCCAACCTCTGCACCAGGATCATCGCTCTGCTCCAAACTGCCTTGGCAGCACGACACTCCCATAAACAATGGCGCTCAGTCTCCAATTCTCCACAACACATGCATGCATTGCAAGGTAACCCCAAACGTTGGCTCG
Organism: Selaginella tamariscina; assembly: GCA_003024785.1. Taxonomy (NCBI): domain Eukaryota; kingdom Viridiplantae; phylum Streptophyta; class Lycopodiopsida; order Selaginellales; family Selaginellaceae; genus Selaginella; species Selaginella tamariscina. Next base: position 103,907 of record PUQB01000759.1, on the reverse strand, counting down.
GACTGCCAAACTATCTTGCAGCAAGAGCCACATAAAGGTCTTGATCCCACTCGACCAATATCCAGCCCAAATCTCACTTCCCAACGTCCATGCAAGCGATCTAGGAAGCCCGATCCTTCCCATGTGTTCCTCCAACTTTGATGGAGGTCGCTTCCAGTGAAAACCGCTCGTCCCACCGTGGTTCATAGCTGAAGAACCCACGTCCCGCTGCACTCTGCCACCTCCACATCTTCGGATCAAACTCTAACTCTTCAACCAGCTGGTTCTGAAAGACCATTAAATGTCTCCATTGCCCATGCTTCACTTCCGGATCCACTGTTGGCCTTTTCTTTGCCATATCAATCACACGCACCAATCCGACGTTCACCAACTCCGGAAGAGGAGAATATTGGACCACTTGCAGGTTGAGGAGACCATCCAGTCCTACTTGAAAGCCTACACCTTCTCGAGCGTCCATGTTAGCTATGTACCAAACCTCGTCCCAATGCGGCACCAGTCCCCCACTCGGACCTCGCTCTCCGGCCAAGTGCCTCCGAAGTCTCGTAACACCTGCTCATGCGCTGACAGCAAGATGCCGAGTGCTGTTACCTCACTATCCGTTAGCCGCAGTGCAACTCTTTCTGGTTCCCACTTACGAACCCATGCTGACACCCTATCCGGCTGCATGTCTAGCTCTCGAAGTTGGCCCACCGTACGCACCCCGGCTGCATGCCACCGTCTGTATACTACCTTAACTCCTTGTGGCATACGCTCAACAATTTCACATCATGGAGATCAAGGTCTTCTTACTCTTACTACTGACAATAATCGCACAAGGTGAGGCTAAGGACTACTACAAATCTCCACCTCCTGAGTACGTTCCATTTCGTGTGAATCGTATCAAAGATAAATGTATCACTAGAAGCATTCGAAGTCTCCAATGAATTTGAAATAGCTTCAATAGTTATCGACTGGACGCATGCATATACAACAACTGTACATATTGTAACATATAAATATATTAACATTTATTTTTTATAAATTTCTATGAACATAATCAAACCCCTAAATTACAGACGGCCAAGCAATAGAGGGCTGGCAGTCTGAACGTAGTACAAGACCTGCGGTCCACACGGACTTCGACCAGAAACTTTATTTTTTCATAACCCTTTTATTTTTTCAGATATAAAACGTATATCCTACGTACTCATTTTATTTTATACATAATATAATTATGTGTGCGCGTGCGCGCTGTGTGTACGTAGATTCGTCGTAGAACGCACGGTTAAGGTTAGAATTTCAAAAGGGCTAAGTTATATTTTAAAGACGGTTAAGGTTATAATTTGTATACGTTAGGGTTAATTTGAAAGGTTTGTAGAAAATTTAATTCGCTTGTACCTATGCAAGAACGAGAAAAATTATTATTAATATATGATATATATACTATTTATTTACTTTTTAATTAAAACTTACAAGAAAAATTCATTAAATGTATAAGAAAGGGGTTATCTTTTATTATTTTTGTCTATATAATCAAAAAAATAATAATCACATGTACAAGGGATTTTTAAAACTCTATAAGGATAGGTGTAATATACAGTAGAACCTGTCTAAATTAAACTTATATAAATTAAAATTCTTTATAAATTAAATAAAAATTATGGTCCTACTGTATATATTATTATTATATTTTATTATTTTTTAATCCTTCTTTATTTAAAACCCTTTCTAAATTAAATATTATCTTCAGTCTCAACACATTTAATTTATACATGTTCTATTATGTTCTATTGTATTATATATATGTGTGTGTATGTGAATCTTCTTTTAAGGGGACGGGACTTACAAGGAGACTCCTTAACAATGTGACGTTGTCAACTCATAGTTAGCTTAGTATATATTATAAATATATACAAAATATATTCTGTATATACTAGAGAGATATTTGTTACATTCTATTGGAAGCACCAGACTACGTATCTTTTAATCTTGTAAAGTCGGCAAGAAAACTTGACTTTTCTAGTCCTTAGTAAAGACAAGATAACCTAAAACATATACGTAACAAAGTTAATTTAGTTTAATTTATAGGTTAACACACACACGAGTGTATATATATATCTATAACCCTCTCGAACAATGGAAAGCTTCACAGCTCCAGAGCAAGCAGGTATGTTTCATATTCAAGCATTTAGTTTCATACTTTCACATTCAAGAATAGTTTTACTTACAAAAACATTACAGGCAGTTTGGCGTCATGGAGATCAAGGTCTTCTCCCTATTACTACTGGCAATAATCGCACAATGTGAGGCTAAGGACTACTACAAATCTCCACCTCCTGAATACGTTCCAACTCCTGTCTATAAATCACCACCGATTTACAGTAAACCCCCTCCAGTTTACAGTACGCCACCTCCTGTTTACAAGTCTCCCACCTGTTCACCATCGAAAGTCTCCACCTGTTCACCATCGAAAGTCCCCCCGCCCGGCCCTGTGATGAAGTCTCCCCCGCCTGTCCCTGTGATGAAGTCTCCCCCGCCTGTCCCTGTGATGAAGTCTCCTCCGCTTGGCCCTGTCATGAAGTCTCCTCCGCCTGGCCCTGAGATGAAGTCTCCCCCGCCTGGCCCTGTGATGAAGTCTCCCCCGCCTGGCCCTGTGATGAAGTCTCCCCCGCCTGGCCCTGTGATGAAGTCTCCCCCGCCTGGCCCTGTGATGAAGTCTCCTCCGCCTGGCCCTGAGATGAAGTATCCTCCGCCTGGCCCTGTCATGAAGTCTCCTCCGCCTGGCCCTGAGATGAAGTCTCCTCCGCCTGGCCCTGTGATGAAGTATCCTCCGCCTGGCCCTGTCATGAAGTCTCCTCCGCCTGGCCCTGAGATGAAGTCTCCTCCGCCTGGCCCTGTCATGAAGTCTCCTCCGCCTGGCCCTGAGATGAAGTCTCCTCCACCTGGCCCTGTGATGAAGTCTCCTCCGCCTGTCCCTGAGATGAAGTCTCCTCCGCCTGGCCCTGTGATGAAGTATCCTCCGCCTGGCCCTGTGATGAAGACTCCGCCACCAGTTTACTAGAGAGGTGATTTCTGCCGTATATGTATGGCGCTCGGCTTCATATAGTAATAAAGCGTTTCCTTCCTTTACAATAACTGTGTGTGAGAGAGAGAGTTAGTTCATCAAGCTTCTGCTGAGATATTGCATATGTTAGCCCTTGTAACAGCATTGAAAGTCGTAAATAAACTTGAATAAACTGTGTGTTTGTGTACGTGAGAGAAAGTGAGTCCATCAAGCTTCTACTGAGATATTGCATATGTTAGCCCTTGTAACAGCATTGAAAGTCGTAAATAAACTGGAATAAACTGTGTGTTTGTGTACGTGAGAGAAAGTGAGTCCATCAAGCTTCTACTGAGATCTTGCAGAGGATAGCATATATATAAAGCTTGTACTAGGCAGTTTGGAGTCCTGACTTATAGTAGAAGCATTTAATAACTTCAATAGTTAAATATATAACTAAGTTGCATTGACTGGATGCATAACTGTATATAATATTACAGAGTTTTTTAACATTTATTTTTATAAATTTTTATAACTAGATAAGCTAGATCAAAAGTTCACGTTCACTTGGACCGCTAGTGGTCCCAAGAGAATCAAACCATGTAAGTATAAATATAAATTGTTAGCGTACAATATCAAATGTTTATGTTTACTTTCTCCAACAGACAGAGAACAGTCCGTCAATCAAGAGAAGTCCAGTCAGGGCTTGACGAGAAGTTCCCAGCCGGAACGTATAACAAGTTTTGGGGTCCACACGAGTTTCGATCATTAACTGTATATTTTTTTTGTAACTTTTTTTTTGTTGTTGTAACTTGTATATTTATGTAAATTGAAATAAAATTCATATTTATCTATGTTATATATGTATCTGAAATATATATAATGTATATATCATGCGTTCAAAATAACAATGTGCCTATCTAAAAATATATATCCTATGTAATCATTTTATTTTATATACTATAATAATGTGTTTGTGTGTGCGCGCTGTGCATTACGTGGAATTTCAAAATGCAAACATTAGGGTTAATTTAAGAATGAAATGGTACAAAGTCGAAAGAAAAATGTAATTTAAGTGAAGAAAGCTTGTACTTGTGTAAGAACTAGAAAATTTGTTATCAATATACTATTTATTTTTATTTAATTAAAATTACAAGAAAAACTCATTAAATGTAAGAGAAAGGTACTAGTTTTGATTATTTTTATTTATATAATTAAAAAAAAAATTAATCACTATTTACATATACCAAGGATTTTTTAAAACTTGACAAGCACAGGTGTATATATATGTGTGTGTGGCATTCCGGGACTCACCCACTCCTTCCCTCCCTCTTCTTTTCCATACCTTATTGAAGCCTTTAAGGGCAGGTCTTTTCAACGAACCTTGGTTCTTATGCATCCCCTTAATGTTCTCAATTCAACATGTTTATCAAAAGTCCAAAATATGAGGAGACTATTTTGTTTTCTGCATATATTAAAATAAAGACGTTAATATAATCAATTTTGAGATTTTAATTTCATTATAAACATAAATATTACAAATTTGTCTGTAATTAATTATATATATATATATATATATATATATATAATTTCTTTATTATTATTAAAATTTACTTAGAGTATCTGGCTGGTAGAAAACAACAGTAATTTCTAAGAACTCTGGAGTCTGGATCATTATTTAATCACATTTTGAAGTCTTGGAATGTGCCTGATTTCACTAGGGAATTGTAATGTTTTGACGTAGTGCAATCTTGTGTCCCAAGCTTTTCTCACAATTTCGAGACAAAAAGAAAATGCCCAGTGCTTAACTTTGATGTGTGTGTGTGTCCGCGCGAGCGCGCGTGTTTTTCTGAGGTTTTGTGAATGTTAGAATACATACATACATATATATTCAAACTCGCCAGCAATATATCCATATATATATATGTATGGATATATTGCTGGCGAGTTTGAAGTAATTTTGAATTATCATTACAAGTTACTTGAAATATAGTTCATAGGCTAGATGTACCAATGCATATATAAAAACTGTATATATTGTCAAACAAAAAGCTAAAATAGAAAAATCTAAACTAAGTGTAAGTGTAAAATAACTAATGTATATATAAGGAGGTTTGTTAAAGATATTTATGGTGCATGACTTAAATGATACAATAAAAGAAGCAGCACAACTTGAAGTGTTTTGATACTTCCAAGATACGTAGATGATGATGAATGAGAATCAAGAAAACAATATCGGAAGGAGAGGCTAAGAACCAAAGCAATATTTTGTACAACATACAAAAATGAAGAATATAATGCTTCCAAATGTAAAGTACTCAAGTGTCAGATGTATGACATGAAGCAAGGCAATGTCGAAGTGTAGGATATAAGCCCAACCAATGATTGGACACATTGAGGGTTTTCCACCACCACCCAAATAGGACAACACTAGGAATACGAACCCATATGACTATCTACAATCACAAAATACTAATCCATACGATTATTCACAAAATCATATAATGGCAAACGAAGAAACGACAATGGAAGGAGATTTCCCTGTGAATCCGAAGCATTCTACCGACAAGGCAACAATACGGAGATACCACGAGGGGGACAGTCTCTGTTACCAGCCCCAGCACAAACCAAACCACCTTTATTACCACCAATACCACCTCCACCAACACTACGAGGTCCGAATCCAAATGTGACATGTTTTAGATGTGGAGAAAAAAGGCACTATTCTACTGAATGCAATCAACTCAACAATGTTCGTTGCTACACATGTGGAGAGATGAGACATTATTCACCAAAATGTCCATAATGTGAATTCAATAACAGAACATCACCCATTGAACCAACAACACGGAAAATTGAAGTCCAATAAGAAAATGATCTGGAGGATGACCATGAACAACAAAATTATGAGTGCAAATGAGAAGAAGATACAGAATTACCCTCAGTGGAGACATATGCGGTAACACAGGCTAAACGAATATGGGTAGAGCCAAATAAAAAAAGCCAATACGCAAGAATTGGGAAAAAGAGAAGGCTACAGTACAAAGAGTGGCTTGATCAAATTCAGAAAATACAACAAGAAGAAAATCAAGACTCTATGCCTAATGAAGTGAGTATGCATTCACAACAATCCATGTCAGCAGTACCACTTGGAGATCGTATTGTTGCCGTTATTTTGCAACAACCTGTACAGTTAACTATAAAAGAGTTACTAACTTTAGCACCATTTCTGCGAACACAGATAACAAATGCTTTGGATTTCAGCAGCATTCAAACCAACACCAATCAAGTTGGAATGAATACCACCAAAGTTCTTAGAGATGAAAAGGATTGGGATGAAGAAGTACCAATGATTACGGCTTGAATCAGCAAGAACAACATCCAGAACATACCCATTGATGGAGGTTTAGGAGTCAATATAATTAAAGAGCAGACTTGCAAGGAACTGGGTTTAGGGCCTATAGAAAATGTGCCCTTTTTAGTATGGATGGTTGATCAGAGGAAAGTCAGACCTGTTGGTATAATCAGATCCATATGTATAGAAATTGCAGGAATCAAGTTTAGTAGTTGATATAATGGCAAACGTCTTCATATGCATTTTGACGTAGATAATGAACAACAGCAGCAACATATGGACATTCTTAGACTCACGGATAAGTTCAAATAACCCATGCAACAACAATCACAATTCAAAATAGAGCATGAACAAGAACACGGACTCAACAGAAACTGGAAATTACGACTAATGAGAAGACTAAAGAAGTGGAAATTAAAACAAGTGAATATGGACCACAGAAAGTACGAATAGCAATCGATCTCGAACCGAAATACCGAAAACAGCTGATAAACATACTACGTCAAAATGCAGATGTCCAAATGCAGTCCCCAGGAGACAACAAGCATACCATATGAACCCAACATTCCTAGCAAAAGTTAAAAAAGAAGTGGACAAGTTATTACAAGCCGGATTCATTTATCCAATTGAAAACCCGTAATGGTTACCACCAATTGTTGTAGTACCAAAGAAAATGGCAAATTGCATATTTGCGTTAATTATAAGAAATTGAACAATGTAACGAGGCGGGATACGTACCCAATACCCTTCACAAAAGAATTGTTGGATATGGTACCAGGACACGAAATGTATTCCTTTCTGGACGGATTTTCAGGATACAACCAAGTACAAGTGGATCCAGCAAATCAACCAAAAACAGCATTCATTAGTCCTTGGGGTACATATGCGTATCATGTTATGCCTTTTGGGTTATGTAATGCACTATTTACCTTGCAACGTTTGGTTAGTGAAACATTCCGGGATTATCTAACCATGTTTATGAAAGTTTTCTTGGATGATTTTAGCATCTATGGAACGCAAGATGAACACCTAGACTGTTTAATGAAGTGTTTTGGGAAATGCCGATCAAATAATATAGCTCTTAATCTGGAGAAGTGCGTATTTTTTGTAAAATTAGAAGTTCTACTCGGGCATATTATATGCAAAGATGGAATAATGGTGGACTAAGATAAAGTCAAAGTAATACAAACAATTCAACCTCCTAAAGATGTAAGCAGAGTACGACGGCTCCTTGGGAAAATGGAATATCATGGACGATTCATCAAAAATTACGCAGCAATAGCAAAACCATTAACTATGTTCTTAAGGAAAGCACAACCATTCAAATGGGATCCGCAATGCGACCAGAGCTTTAACACGTTGAAACAAGCATTAGTAAAGGCTCCTATTCTAGCTAGCCCAAATTGGAAACAAGAATTCCATGTACAAGTGGACGCATCGTCATACGCTATCGCATGTATATTAACATAAACCCAGGAAGACGGAAAAGATCGTCCATTATATTACACGAGTCGACGATTAGCACATGTAGAAGAAAACTACACAACTACGGAGAAGGAAGCACTCGGAATGGTCTATGCAACCAAGAAATTTTGGCATTATCTACTAGCAAATAAAGTCAAATTCATTGTCAATCATCAAGCACTTATACATTTATTGAGCAAAACCAAGTTAAAAGGAAGATTAGTACGCTGGTTCTTACTCTTGCAGGAGTTCGACTTTCAAATCATCCACAAACCAGGCAAACTACATCAATAAGCAAATTTCTTAAGCCGTATTACAAATGAAGAAGAAGGTGTCGGCATAAACAATGAACTACCAGCTAGTTTATTTCAAATACAACAAGAAGAAGAAAAAAACATTACAATCATAAAGGATATCTACAAGATATTGAACACTTTCTAACCACCGGAATAGCACCAGACAAATATGCCACTATGCAACAACGCAAACAACTCGTCTTACGATCCAAGCCATACTGCATGATATCAGGTATACTATATAAGAGGGGAAGAGATAAAGTCTTAAGGAGATGTGTGCCAATGGAGGAAATTCAACTCGTATTACGAGAAGCACACTCAGGGGAACACGATGGACACTTTGCAGGAATGTTAACGGCACACAAAATACTACAATCGGGATTATGGTGGCCTACATTATTCAAGGATGTTATAGAATATTGTCAAAAATGTTTAAAGTGTAACGAACATCAACCAGCTCCACATCATCAAGTTCAACCACTACATCCAACGGAACCATTAGCTCCGTTTATGAAATGGGGAATGGATTTTATAGGACCAATCAATCCTAAAAGCAGCAAGAGAAATCAATATATATTGATACTCACGGATTACGTTACTAAATGGGCAAAAGTTATCGCATTATGGGATTGTCGTGCAACACGTGTAACCAAGTTTATTTACGAAAACATCATAGTGCGATTTGGTGCTCCAATGGAACTTATCAGTGACCAGGGGACTCATTTTGTTAACAACGTCATCAAAGTACTTTGCAACGAATACTTAGTAAAGCATTACGTATCCACAGCGTATTATCCACAAGGCAATGGACAAGCAGAAGCTACTAACAAAATATTAAGACCATATTAACAAAGATAGTGAACACAAATCGCAAAAACTGGGATGAAAAACTCACATCCGCATTATGGGCATACTATACTACATATAAAGTGGCAACAAGGTTTACACCATTTCAACTTACATACGGGTTAGAAGCCATTACGCCTATTGAGTATATCATACCATCATTACGGATGTCATTCGAAATAATATTGGAGAACCAGAACAAGTTAAATAATAATTACTACAACTCAAAAAGCTCAACGAGAAACGACAGCAAGTAGTCTTCAACATACAGGCAATACAAACACGTATTAAGGCATAGCACGATCGACTATGACGAGTACAACGACGACCCATATTCCGAGTCGGAGAAATGGTATGGCACTATCGAGGAAATCTCCAACCCATCGGACATAAGTTCAAGTTCAAATGGTATGGACCATACATTATTATCGATATACGACATAACAACACTGTCACTCTTATGGATGATACAACACGAGTCCTACTTACAACAAATACAAATCGCATACGGAAATATACCTCCAACAAGCCAGAGGACGATCTCGACAACGACCCGAAATACAAATTGCACAGCAAGTTGGAAACAGAAACGCACAAACTAAACAATGACCAGGAATACGATCTCAGCCGTAAGTCAGAACAAGACATGCAAAAGCACGTATCAACATGGCGGGTAGACGTCAGCAGAATCTTTTGGAAACATCGACAGGATCACTCACACAAGGGAATATCAAAATCCAAGACATGGGGAAATTCGAGGAATACAAAATCCAATGATGAAATATTCTTTATCAAATCTATCAAAAACCAAGGTATTCACACACACAACCAATCCGATATCGACACGTGGACTACTCAGAAGACACTAACAGACCATAAATTTTCTAAGCATAAAATGGCAACATCACCCAACCAAATACATACACTAGGGTTTCCCATTTCTTCTTTAATTTCTTCCTCCTTCCGATCTTCAAGTCTTTCATCTTTTTCTTCCTTCATTCACTGTTCACTCATGAAATCGATGGACGAATACACTGACACGACAAGCACTTCCGCAACAGCACTCAATACAACATCCCAATCTAAACCGGTAGTCTCAATTCCCCTTTCACCAATATTGTATCGTATTGTTCGTCCAGCACCAACACTCATATTGGATATATGGGAATGGATACAACGGATGCAATTGGAGTGATACTTTGACACGTTTGTTCACAAACGATTGGATCAGCATGGTGAACACTTAGTCGATCAGGCAATTAAGGCTTACACATCACAATTCAAGGCCTTACAACTACACGGCAGGGCATTCGCTTTCACAAGTAAGCTCATTAGGGATGTGTTTGAATTCCTAGATCCAGACACTTCGTTTGATCCAATTCTGCAAGTTCACACATACATTCAAACCTACACTGACAATTACAACAGGTTTCTCCAGAAACAGAGGACGGCCAACGCAGCACCAACATCCATCCTACAGGAACCTCATAAGAATTGCATCAAGGCTATCACTATCGCATTTGCCTTTCGCAAAACTCCGGCAGGTTTTAATAAGGAAATCAGGTATGTCTATCATGTATCTGAACAGGGACACAAACCGGATTGGGGGGAGCTAGTCATAGTGGGGCTGTAACATGAGCTGCAAACTCTACACAATCCCAAAAGCAAGGACAAGGAAACAACCGTATTCCTGGTGCTTCATCACATTTTAACAACCCTCCGTATTACGCATGCGAACTTAGCACCGACATGTACACCGATACTTACCACAAGGATGGGGTTTTGGTTAGGTCTCACTTCATAGTACCCAGACAATGTTCTCGACACTCGTGATTTGGACGCACCACCACCAACTAAGCCAAAGAAACGACCACATTCACAAGTGAACAAGCCAAAAGAACCGCAACCATAGGAACCGTAGTGACACTCCAATTTGTGGACGACGAGGAAGAAGATGATCAAGTCCTATAAGGAGACCATTGCCACGAGGAGACCTTCAAAGAACACGTAACAAGCTTACGGCGTCAACTTCCATAGCACACATGGAATGTCAAGACACAACACCACCAAATCACATTCATACCGCAAATCGCAACCAACCAACAGCACCAGCCTCCACAGCACCCATGGAGTGCGGGGACTCGGCACCATATACAACATTAATATGGGCGACACTGCAATACCATCACCACCATCAGCTCATCCTCAACTACCATAGGTACTCCTCATATCATAGCACCACAGGTAGCAACTCCAACAGAGCAAGTAACGGACTCCAACTATACAGCAACACATCAAGAACTGCATTCGTCCTTACCTACACCTGGACAACAAGCCAATAACGACATTCACGATAAAGGGAAGGAGCCAGAGTCCTATTCACCACTACAACAAATGGGGCATCACGGTTCAGATCGTCAGGAGCGGGACACACCTAGGGGTTCTAAGCACACAGGTGATCAAATTGCTTCACCTGGATTACCACCGTAAGACCTAATGAATGATACTACTCTCAAAGGTCAACTTTCACATCTTTGGAGTGTTGTTGATTCCATCACACAACAAGTAGCAGTTTCAACGAGGAGACGCGAGTCTCACTCAACAACTCCATGACCACTACAACACCATCGACAAACAACTCTTGGAGCACTCAAACATCATGCGACGTTTGTACGAACAAAACAAGGTACTCATGGACATCGTATGCAACATCCATGACAAGATGAGCGAGTTCAACCAACGACAGCCACAACCACAGATGACACAGAGTAAGTACGCAAATTATGTGAGAAGAACCACAAGCTCAAGGCCTTCCATCTTTTTGCGGAACAGCGGGCACATCGTAAAGTTGCATCGGGTGATGCAACACTTCCAGTTTGGGGGGATGTTAAGATCGTAGTTAGACAATTAGAGGATTTCTTGTTATTTCATGGGTAAATATATGGAAAAAACATCAAAAACAGTATATATTGTTGAAAATCGAGAGTGGGAAGGATATATTAGAGTATGAATCACTAACGTAATACGGGCGAGTCACTACTGCAATATGATGTTTAAGGTGGAGTACGGCATACTTGGATAAGGATAAGGAGTTACAGTAACTGAATGGATAAGGCTAAGAAATAGTTATTATAACTGCTCATACGGGACCAAGAGTACAGTATAAATAGACCAGGTTAGAATTAGAAAGGTATCCCAAGTACTATATTTTTTTGTACTATGTGCCGTGCGCAGACATAATATAAGTTTTCTTTTCCCTCTCTATACATCTATCTCTTACTTGTATTCCTGCTTTGATGTATACTATTCATTTTCTTAGTATTGTGACGGGATCCATAGTATTGCTGCCTGCTATACACCTTACCAACCTTACCTTTTCCCGACCTTGTGATGTATAATTTCTTGTCTATCTTATTTTGATTGACCCTTAATATAGGTTTGTCCATGGCGACCACTACTATATTTAGTTTATAGGATTTTCTAGGTTCAACATCATGTACCATCCCCATTTGGTAAGCCACCTCCTGTTCATGTACCATCCCCAGTTGTTAAGCCACATGTTTACAAGTCCCCACCTGTTCACTAGTTTAGAAAGAGTCCTCCGCCTGGCCCTGAGCTGGAGTCTTCTCCGCCTGGCCTTGAGATGAAGGCTCCTCCGCATGGCCCTGTCATGAAGTCTCCTCCGCCTGGCCCTGTCATGAAGTCTCCTGTGATGACGGTGTCCTAAGGTGTCCTCTGTGGAGCCGGATTTCCGAAAGCCGGGAGGCCGGTTGGATTTCATCACGTATCTGCCATGGAAACTCTCTTCTTCTTACCTCATCCCCACATTCTTCTGCTGCAGGAGAATACGCTGAGCTGCATATGAGAAAATGTGGACAACTTTGAGCCGGCAATGGCCTACCGATCGAGCAAGAGGATGGGGAAATCCAGGAAACTCCAATCCCTGGATTGAGCTGCCCTCTCAACAGCTTCGTCGTGGATCCCAGCGTGTGCGCCACTCATAAACCCTAACCCTCGAGAACCCTAAAACGGAGTTGAGTTGCTGTGAGATTGATAAGAAGATTTCAGTCATCTGCGAAGTACGGCATGATCGATTATTGTGCTGTAAATGCATCCATTTAAATATGTTATTTAAGATAAAAACACAAGAGAGCGATACATCTCTATATAGACTCGTACTTGAATGTGTACGCTTTGCGCGCGCGCGTGTGTGTGTCTCTCTCTCTCTATATATATCCACTTTGAGAGCGTACGCGCCACTCGTGACATCCCAGCTAACAATATCTTTCTCAGGCATCCTTAAGAATGTCTTCTCTGTGCACACAACACTCCTACGTGTGTAAGCATACAGGAGCGTGTTCAAAGATATCATGTAAATAACTCCTTAACGTGTTGCACGTTCCCATTCTGAGTGTAACATGCTGTTCCAGGAGTCTCTCCTGCATTTCCTTGAATGTGTTCTCTGTGTCTTCCAACTGATAAGATTGCATATGGACTTCTCCAGGAGCTGTTTCGCTTCACTCAGATGACCTGCGTGAGTTAATATGCAGTAACTGTAGCATTCCATGAAATAAGATCATGCTCCAGCATTAAGTTGAACGTCCTCATAAGAGTGAGCGTTTTCGGTATGTTGTGTATGGTCTTTGCTACACTGGTCTTTCTACATTCTTGCATAAGACGCAGGCACTCACTCGCGTCCATGTGTGTAACATAGGTATGCATGTGTGTACTTACGTGTTGTATTAAAGAATTTATACACATATATGATGTTTCTGCACGCGTTGCAGGCTCCCTCATCCTTTAAGAACAGCCTGTTAACCTATAACTCTCTCTCGCCATATCTACGAGAGACTACAAGAGTGGATAATTAAAGTTAAGTTATATGTGATATTAAATCCGAATGTTAATTGACATCGTTGGTGTAATGCTATACTAAATTAAGTTACCGTGTAATTAATAATATTAATTACATTGTTGCTAAGAGATATTTACAAGGTTAGACACCCTTAGGAGATGTGGCAATGTGTCATACATGTTATAAAATATACGAAGTATATTCTGTATATACAATATTACATACGAAAGAAATACGTGTTACATTCTATTGGAAGCACCAAACTACGTATAACTTTTAATCTTGTAATATTAGCAAGAAAACTTGACACACTCAACATATATACGTAACGAAAGTAATTTAATTTAATTTATAGTTAGAACCACCTAACACACTGACACGAGTATATATATATAACCATGGAAATCTCCACAGCTTCGGAACAAGCAGGTAAGTTTCACATTCAAGCATTGAGTTTCACTTGCAAAGCTGTTACAGGCAGTTTCACATCATGGAGATCAAGGTCTTCTTGCTCTTACTACTGACAATAATCGCACAAGGTGAGGCTAAGGACTACTACAAATCTCCACCTCCTGAGTACGTTCCATCTCGTGTGAATCGTATCAAAGATAAATGTATCACTAGAAGCATTCGAAGTCTCAAATGAATTCGAAATAGCTTCAAATAGTTATCGACTGGACGCATGCATGTACATATTGTTACATATAAATATATTAACATTTATTTTTTATAAATTTCTATGAACATAATCAAACCCCTAAATTACAGACAGAGAACAGGTCGGCCAAGCAATAGAGGGGCTGGCAGTCTGAACGTAGTACAAGACCTGCGGTCCACACGGACTTCGACCAGAAACTTTATTTTTTCATAACCCTTTTATTTTTTCAGATATAAAACGTATATCCTACGTAATCATTTTATTTTATACATTATATAATTATGTGTGCGCGTGCGCGCTGTGTGTACGTAGATTCGTCGTAGAACGCACGGTTAAGGTTAGAATTTCAAAAGGGCTAATTTATATTTTAAAGACGGTTAAGGTTATAATTTGTATACGTTAGGGTTAATTTGAAAGGTTACAATTAGTTTGTAGAAAAATTTTATTCGCTTGTACCTATGCAAGAACGAGAAAAATTATTATTAATATATGATATATATACTATTTATTTATTTTTTTAATTAAAACTTACAAGAAAAATTCATTAAATGTATGGTTATCTTTTATTATTTTGTTTATATAATCAGAAAAATAATAATCACATGTACCAAGGGATTTTTAAAACTCTATAAGCACAGGTGTAATATATTTATATGTGTGTGTATTGTGGACTCTTCTTTCAAGGGGACGGGACTTACAAGGAGACTCCTTAACAATGTGACGTTGTCAACTCATAGTTAGCTTAGTATATATTATATAAATATATTCTGTATATACGAGAGAGATATTTGTTACATTCTATTGGAAGCACCAGACTACGTATCTTTTAATCTTGTAAAGTCGGCAAGAAAACTTGACTTTTCTAGTCCTTAGTAAAGACAAGATAACCTAAAACATATACGTAACAAAGGTAATTTAGTTTAATTTATAGGTTAACACACACACGAGTGTATATATATATCTATAACCCTCTCGAACAATGGAAAGCTTCACAGCTCCAGAGCAAGCAGGTATGTTTCATATTCAAGCATTTAGTTTCATACTTTCACATTCAAGAATAGTTTCACTTACAAAAAACATTACAGGCAGTTTGGCGTCATGGAGATCAAGGTCTTCTCCATATTACTACTGGCAATAATCGCACAATGTGAGGCTAAGGACTACTACAAATCTCCACCTCCTGAATACGTTCCAACTCCTGTCTATAAATCACCACCGATTTACAGTAAACCCCTCCAGTTTACAGTACGCCACCTCCTGTTTACAAGTCTCCACCTGTTCACCATCGAAAGTCTCCACCTGTTCACCATCGAAAGTCTCCCCCGCCCGGCCCTGTGATGAAGTCTCCCCCGCCTGTCCCTGTGATGAAGTCTCCCCCGCCTGTCCCTGTGATGAAGTCTCCTCCGCCTGGCCCTGAGATGAAGTATCCTCCGCCTGGCCCTGTGATGAAGTCTCCCCCGCCTGGCCCTGTGATGAAGTCTCCCCCGCCTGGCCCTGTGATGAAGTCTCCTCCGCCTGGCCCTGAGATGAAGTATCCTCCGCCTGGCCCTGTCATGAAGTCTCCTCCGCCTGGCCCTGAGATGAAGTCTCCTCCGCCTGGCCCTGTGATGAAGTCTCCTCCGCCTGGCCCTGAGATGAAGTATCCTCCGCCTGGCCCTGTCATGAAGTCTCCTCTCCGCCTGGCCCTGAGATGAAGTCTCCTCCGCCTGGCCCTGTCATGAAGTCTCCTCCGCCTGGCCCTGAGATGAAGTCTCCTCCGCCTGGCCCTGAGATGAAGTCTCCTCCGCCTGGCCCTGTCATGAAGTCTCCTCCGCCTGGCCCTGAGATGAAGTCTCCTCCACCTGGCCCTGTGATGAAGTCTCCTCCGCCTGTCCCTGAGATGAAGTCTCCTCCGCCTGGCCCTGTGATGAAGTATCCTCCGCCTGGCCCTGTGATGAAGACTCCGCCACCAGTTTACTAGAGAGGGTTTCTGCCGTATATGTATGGCGCGGCTTCATAGTAATAAAGCGTTTCCTTCCTTTACAATAACTGTGTGTGAGAGAGAGAGTTAGTTCATCAAGCTTCTGCTGAGATATTGCATATGTTAGCCCTTGTAACAGCATTGAAAGTCGTAAATACACTTGAATAAACTGTGTGTTTGTGTATGTGAGAGAAAGCGAGTTCATCAAGCTTCTACTGAGATCTTGCAGAGGATAGCATATATATAAAGCTTGTGCTAGGCAGTTTGGAGTTGGGATTTATGATAGAAGCATTTCATAACTTCAATAGTTAAATGTATAACCAAGTTGCAAACGACTTCATCGACTGGATACATAACTGTATATAATATTACAGAGTTTTTAACATTTGTTTTTATAAATTTTTATAACTAGATAAGCTAGCTCAAAGTTTACGTTCACTTGGACCGCTAGTGGTCCCAAGAGAATCAAACCATGTAAGTATAAATATAAATTTGTTAGCGTACGATATCAAATGTTTATGTCTACTTTTTCCAGACAGACAGAGAACAGGTCCGTCAATCAACGGAAGTCCAGTCAGGGCTTGACGAGAAGTTTCCCAGCCGGAACGTATAACAAGTTTTGGGTCCACACGAGTTTCGATCAGTGACTGTATATTTTTTTGTATGGTTGTAACACTATTGCTTGTATATTTATGTAAATTGAAATAAGATTCATATTTATCTATGTATATATATGTATATGAAATATATATAATATCATGCGTTCAAAATAACAATGTGCCGATCTAAAAAACTAATCCTATGTAATCATTTATTATATATATACTATAATAATGTGTTTGTGTGTGCGCGCTGTGCATTACGTGGAATTTCAAAATGCAAACATTAGGGTTAATTTAAGAATGAAATGGTACAAAGTCGAAAAGAAAATATAATTTAAGTGAAGAAAGCTTGTACTTGTGTAAGAACTAGAGAAATTATTATTAATATACTATTTATTTTTTAATTAAAACTACAAGAAAAACTCATTAAATGTAAGAGAAAGGTACTATTTTTTAATTATTTTTGTTTACATAATTAAAAAATATATATATATTAATCACTATTTACATATACCAAGGATTTTAAAACTTGACAAGCACAGGTTATATATATGTGTGTGTGTGTGTGTGTGCATTCCAGGACTCACCCACTCCTTCCCTCCCTCTTCTTTTCCATCAACGGACCTTTGTTCTTATGCATCCCCTTAATGTTCTCAATTCACACATGTTTATCAAAGTCCAAAATATGAGGAGACTATTTTGTTTTCTGCATATATTAAATAAAGATGTTAATATAATCAATTTTGAGATTTTAATTTTGTTATAAACATAAATATTACAAGTTTGTCTGTAATTTTATATATATAATATATATATATAATTTCTTTATTATATTATAAATTTACTTAGAGTATTTAATTGGTAAAAAACAACAGTAATTCCTAAGAACTCTGGAGTCTGAATCATTATTTAAACACATTTTGAAGCATTGGAATGTGCCTAATTTTATTAAGGAATTGTAACGTTTTGACGTAATTATTTTCATAATATGTCATATTGTTAATCTTCATTATTTTTATGATTTATTATATTGTTGATTTTGATTGTTCTTGTGATACATTGTGTTGTTAATTTTTATTACTCTCGTGATTTATTGTGTTATTAATTTTCGAAAATTAAAATCACAAACAATGGACTTTGCAACATCATTTACTTCCAAATAAAAAAATGAAATGATAAGTCACGGTTAAACAACAAAATAATGTTGAGTAAAGAATCATAGGGAGGATAAATGTTTCCTTTGTACAAGAAGAATGTTTCAATGTTGTAATACATAGCACATAACCAAATACTCATGATCATATTCATTTTTTTAAAGCTTGTTAAAGAGTTTTATCAAGTTAGGGCATAAGATAATGTTTTTACAAAAGTTATTATCACGAGGGAGCATGATTCTTTTTTATATATATGTATCTTTCTTCACATTTGCATTAGTGAAGAAGCACCTTGTTGATATTAAAAAGACTAAAGTGGAGATAAGTGACTTGTAATAAGGAAGTTTCTAATGAGTTTGATGATGATATACATTTCACTTGAAAAATTGTTAGGAACAGATGTAAATAATCCTTGGTCTAACGTTGATACTTCAACTAGTTGAGTAATTTTAGAACTTTCATTGTCTTGTCATTAACTTTCTCTTAAATTTCATTGCCAAACACAGATTGAGCTTGCACACTCTCAATAATATCTTATGTATCTCCATGCTCTGTTGTGTTTATTAAGATAATCTCTTTAATACCGATTTGTTAAATCTCATGTATAGACTTTTCTTCTTTCTACACAAGTGAAGCAGCAGGGCACAAGTCAAGTGCAATTACTACTCCTTGTTTCGGCATTACCGTTGTTAAATATTTAATTTAAAAAGGCTCATTTAAAATCACCATTAGATTATTGTTGCACTCTCGGACATTGACTTGTTCGTCTTCTTAAACTTTCTAAATCTCAAAAAATTAGTATTTTCATTAGAAGACAAATCCTTTCAAATAATAATATGCATTTTCATCTTTTTTGCTAGACTAAAATTAAAATTTAGAAACTACAACTTTTGGTTTTGGAGAGATAAATCTTATAGAGAGTTGGATACCTCATTGGAACCTGCTATAATTATCTTCGCCGAAACGATGTCTTTAGTAGTGTTGATGTTGAAGTCCTATATCAATTTTATCATTTTGACATATGGCATAACAAATTTTAGTTATACCCTTTTTTTTTCATTTGTTTGAAAAAAATTCATTGCTCTTCATTATTTTGTTGTTTTCGAGAAATTATTATGAAGTAGAAATCAAATTATTGAAGGTATATTCGGTTTACCCTAATCGAAGTGACCCATGTTTGAACTAAATGATGCTTGAATTTTTTTTGCTGTACAAAATATACATGGTTAAAATTATTTATGAGTCTTTCTTAATTATATTTTTGCTTTGTTACTTTCATAATAAATTGAGGACAGTTTTTGCCAATTGAGAGAATGTTTTAGCATCGACTGTGTATAGCATGGTATAAAATTAATGAATTCACACATATTTATAATATATCAATTCAAATGACATATATTCTTCTAGACCAAAGCACACAGGTCCAAAGCTCATGTTGTATAATTCAAGGGATAATGGGGTGGCTGGAGTATGGACCGCACTGGAGAATGCTGAAGAAAGATATGTACGATAGAATTGTTTACAATGAAGAGGTTAGAGGAATCACAAAGGATAAGATCGAAAGAGATATCCATTTTCCTGAAATAATGCTAGACTTCGTTGGTGGTAGGGGACTACATCCCTTTTCTATGGTGGCTGGATTATAAAGATATTAAGAAAATGAAGTCTCTGCATATCAAGCTTGACGGAACTTTGCAGAGGATTGTTGACGAACACAAGATATCAAAGGAACCGAGTGTAGACGACGTCATTGATGTACTCCTCTCACAAGAGTTCAGTGACAACGATATTAAGGCTATGGTCTTGGTAACTCATCTGTAATAAACAGTGAACACTGATATTTTATATGCAGGATCTCTTCTTAGCATCCTCGTTAGAAATAGAGTGGGCAATCTCTGAGCTCAAAAAAATCCCAAGTATATGCACAAATCTCGTGCGGAGATCGACGGTGTAGTTGGTTGTAATCGGAAGGTAATTGAAGCAGATCTTGACAACTTAACTATCTTCACGATGTTGTTAAGGAGACATTCCGTTTACATCCACCGGTGCCTCTGTTGATTACCGCATGAATCAACTCAAGAATGCGTAGTCAATGGTTATAAGATACCCGCCAAACAACCGTCTTCGTGAATGTCTGGTCCATTGGAAGAGATCCAAAGTAAGTATCGCACACATACGCACACAACATACTAATTTGTGGGTTGTTAATAATGCAAGTGTGTGGGAGTCACCAGAGGTGTTTAACCCCGACAGGTTTAGTGAGAAAGCCATTGATGTTAAAGGGACAGACTATGAGCTGATACCATTCGGGTCGGGGCGAAGAATGTGCCTGGTATATCTCTTGGTTAAGAATGTTTGAGATAACACTGGCTCACCTGGTGCATGCTTTTGATGGAGAGTGGAGGACAAGAGCTTAGCATGGAAGAAGTGTCTGGATTGACTATGAGAAGGAAATGCCCATTGAAGGCATTTGCTACACCAAGATTACCAATGGAACTGTACTAAAGATTGCTTATAATGCTTCATCTAGTACAATAAGGTATATGGGTTTCACATATTTTATAAAGGATTTATTTTTCACTGTAAGCATTTGCACTTGACTTGTTAAAACTCTTAAAACCGTTAGATTCATGTCATATTCAATATTATTGAAGTGATTAACTCTAAAGTAGAGGAACTAATAAAAACGTAAACTCTTTACGTGTTTCCATTACACAAGCTACACAAGTTAAATATTCATTTGTCAAAAAGTGATTTCTTTGCCGAAGACCATATATAAGTTGCATATATACATATATATATATATATATATATATATATATATAGAGAGAGAGAGAGAGAGAGAGAGAGAGAGAGAGAGAGAGAGAGAGAGAAACACTCTAATATATTATATTTTAAAAATATATCTTTTACTTTATCATTTTTCTATCCATCGCATTCGTTCTATAGATATTAATTTTTTATTTTTAATAATCCATGGAAGATTTTTCTTATTAATATAAATTATAGAGAGACCTTTTATATATATTAAAAGATATAAGTAATAAAAAAAACACATCATTTAAATCATAATTAAAAGCTTACATAGCCTAAACGAATTCAAATAATGTGAGTTTAAAATATATTTATATATTGTTGTATAAATAATGAGCTATATATTGCATAATATTTACTACTTAAATTATTAATATTATGTATAAATGATTTAATGTTAATATGTTTTATACATTCCTTTTTGTTTTGTGGCATTGTACGTCGTTCAAGCAAATCAAACATTTTTCATTTCCTTTAATTCTTATACATTAAGAAAATATAAAATTATTAGAAAAAAGTATAATTTAATATTCGTTTGGTTTAGTGCAAATATAAATTATTACAGTTGTTATACACACTTAGTTCAAATAAATCATAAAGAACGTCAACTGTATATATTTGTCTTGTGTATAAAAACATATATACACACCAACATCTTAAGGTACTAGCGTACCACATTTTCGTTGAAGTGATAAATCCCACTTTCTTAAACTTAAAATAGCATGTTTATATATTAAACTCCCATTATAGAAGACAAACTCAACATTCGTTTTCTTTAACAAGAAAGTATTACTTCATGAACACAAACTATTGAGTCGTATGTATTCAAGGGAGAGATATTGTTTATGAGGTTCGTGGTATATCACTCAAAAGGAGAAGATATAGAGAGCAAGAGTTATCTTTCACAATTTTCACAAGGTTGGTTTAAGAGAAGATACTAAGAGCAAGATTATTTTTCACAAGGGGCTGCTGTGTGAACATAAACAAAGAAACTAGTTGTGTTCAATGGGGATTGTTTGTGAGAAGTAATCGACTGAAAAATATCCTAGATATACGCTGTGGCAGTCAAGAGGAACATCCGTTGCAGGACTGGTAGTGCTCCAAGTACTTTGGTTCTAAGATATATACAGACTCTTTTCACTACTTGTTCAATATATATATTCCATTACGTCACAACATATATGTAGCCTCGTAGCCTACAGGAGCAAGATGAAGAAGAAAGGGCTGTTAAACACGCTACAGAGGTTTGTGTGTCATATGTTCACACGTATATACATTCTTTACTCTTTATCTCATATTATTATCTCTCAGTTGCAAATATACATACTATCTCGTATATACGTGTACACACAACACACAACATGCATACACATTAATAGTGCGGTGAAATGGTGTTTGATGAGATGCTACATAATCTTTCACGTGTATAAAACAAAACCATGGCAGTTATAGTCACTAAGTCCCGTTCAGGTATATCAACATATACCTGCTTTGTCTTTACTAAGTTCACCATTCCCTCCATATCCAAAAAGCATTGCATTAAGTTTCTCACCGGTATTCTATCAAACATTCTCTCTGCACGATCAATATCTCCACTTTGAGCTTGATCTCCACGCATGACAGCCCAGCTAACAATATGCATACTTAAGAATGTCTTCTCTGTGCACACAACATCTCCTACGTGTGTGTAAGCATGCAGGAGCGTGTTCCAAGATATCAAATTTGGTTTGGCATCCTTGTAAATAACTCCTTAATGTGTTGCAGATTCCCATTCTGAATTTTCTGCGTTTATGTTATCGTATAACATGACAATTAAACATGTTATATGTTTATGTTATCACAATCAGTTTCCAGGACACAATAGATCCCTCCTGCATTTCCTTGAATGTCTTCTCTGCGTCTTCCAACTGATAAGATTGTACATATGCAGATAGTAACGCATTGTAAGCTACCAAAGACTTCTCCAGGACTTGTTTGCCTTCACTCAGACGACCTGCGTGAGTATATATGCAGGAAATAAGATCGTGCTCCGGCATTAATGTCACCTGTTTGAATGAATTCCAATAAACTAAGTTGGTTTCTGTAAACACCCTCTTAGCGGCTTCGATATATGCATATACAGCGAGTGAGCGTTTTCGGTATGTTGTGTACGGTCTTTGCTACACTGATGTTTCTACATTCTTGTCTTTCATGTAACTGTGCGTGCATGTGTGTACTTATATGTTGTATCAAAGAAGTTATACACATATATAATGATGTTCTGCATGCGTTGCAGGCTCCCTCGTCCTTTAAGAACAGCCTGTTAACCTATAACTCTCTCTCTCTCTCGCCATATCTACGAGAGACTCATCAACCTTGCTGCTCACGAGTGAAAGAAGCCCAGTGTGGATAAGTAAAGTTTAAGTTATATGAATGTTCGCGTGTGTAATGCTATACTAAACCAAGTTACCGTTTATTAAGTACATTGTTGCCAAGAGATATTTACAAGGGTAGACACCCTTACAAAAACCTTAACATCCAATGTGGCAATGTGACGTCCGTGTCAACTGTTACGTAGCAGTACATGACGAATCTTTACAATATCACAAACAAACAGACGAGAGAAATACGTGTTACATTCTATTGGAAGCACCAAACTACGTATAACTTTTAATTTTGACTTGACTTGACTTTGCCTCTCACCTTGGTAAAGACAAGATAACCTCAAGAAAAAAAGGATATACGTAACAAAAGTAATTTAATTTAATTTACAGTTTGAACCACCTAACACGAGTATATATATAACCAACGCTCTCGAACAATGGAAAACTCCACAGTTTCAGAACAAGCAGGTAAGTTTCACATTTAAGAATTTAGTTTCACTTGCAAAACTGTTACAGGCAGTTTCACATCATGGAGATCAAGGTCTTCTCGCTCTTACTACTGGCAATAATCGTACAATGTGAGGCTAAGGACTACTACAAATTTCCACCTCCTGTCTCTAAATCACCACCGGTTTTCAATAGACCACCTCCTGTTCATGTACCATCCCCAGTTGCTAAGCCACCTTTTCACCATCGAAAGAGTCCTCCGCTTGGCCCTGTGATGAAGTCTCCTCCGCCTGCCCCTGTGATGAACTCTCCACCGCATGGCCCTGTGATGAAGTCTCCTCCGCATGGCCCTGTGCTGAAGTCTCCTCCGCCTGGCCCTGTGCTAAAGTCTCCTCCGCATGGCCCTGTGATGAAGTCTCCTCCGCATATGAAGTCACCGCCACCAGTCTACTAGATGAGGTGATTTCTGCCGTATATGTATGGTTTTATTTCCCTCGGCTTCATATAGTAATAAAGCGTTTCCTTCCTTTACAGTAACTCTGTGTGTGTGAGTGAGAGAGAGAGAGTTAGTTCATCAAGCTGTGAGAAGCATCTGGTGTGCATGCAGTTTGGAGCCCTTGTAACTTGACAAATATAAGATTGAAAGTCGTAAATAAACGTGAATAAATCGTGTATGTAAGAGACAGATAGTCAAGCTTCTACTAAGATCTTGCATAGGATAGCATATATATAAGCATTCAAAGTTCCAAATAACTCCAATAGTTGTTAGTTGTATCAAAGATAAATGTGCACTAGAAGAATTCGAAGTCGCAAATGAATTTGATACAACTTTACATATTGTTACATATTGATATGTTAATATTTATTTTTTATAACTAGATGTAGATGGCTCAAAAGTTCCCATTGAATATCACATTTACTTGGGACCGTTAGTGGTCCCAAGATAATCAAACCCTAAATTATACACAGAGACCGACCTTACTTGGGACCGTTAGTGGTCCCAAGATAATCAAACCCTAAATTATACACAGAGAACAGGTCGGTCAAGCAATAGAGGGGTTTCGCAGTCTGAAGGTCGTACAAGTTCTGGGTCCACACGAACTTCGACCAGTAACTTATATTTTTTAGTGACGTTTTTTTTCTTTTTTTTTCATTCAAATATAAAACATATATCCTATGTTCATTTTATTTTATATGTGTGTGCGAGCGCTGTGTGTACGTACAACGCACGGTTAAGGTTAGAATTTCAAATGCAAACGTTAGGGTTAGTTTATATTTGAAAATGAACGGGGTTAGAATCTGTAAAACCCAAACGTTAAGGTTGATTTATATTTCAAACTGCAAGGGAGAGAATGTTATTTCAAGCGAAGAAAGCTTGTACCTATGCAAGAACAGTATATATATATATATATATATATACTATTTATTTATTTTTAATTAAAACCTACAAGAAAGATTCATTAAATGTAAGAGAAAGGTATTTTTTAATTATTTATCTATATAATAAAATTAAAATTATTAATCACTATTTACATGTACCAAGGGATTTTAAAACTCTATAAATATATATTGTATATTTTATTTTTAATTTAAATTACAAACTACAAGAAAGAAAAAGAGAGGTGTAGTACATATATGTGTGTGTGTGTGTCTATGTGACATTCCGGACTCACCAAGAGATGTGTGGTGGATCTTATATGAAAAACTTCAGTTACTTCTCGCTAAACTTAGAATAAAGATTACTCGTTAAGACATGAGCAGGTGCATTCTCTTCATTAGAGACCTGAATCGTGTTCCCACATGTGCACGCACACACACATATATAGACAGATAGCAACATGAATGTGTGTGTGTGCGTGTGTTGGAGTAACTCTCTCTAGACTAAGCTGTGATGAACTGTATTCATGTACATATAATATAGATAGCATTGGTACAACATGAATGCGCGCGTGTGTGTGAGGGAACACTTGAGTTGCACGGTTGACATCCTGGGACGTGCAGGGCTTCTGGACAAGGCAGAAGAGCTTGTGAAAACCATCCCTTACCTTTCTGACGATGTTGTTTGGGGAACTCTGTTAGGGAGCTTGCAAGTTGCAGAGTGATGTTTCTCGCAGGGAAATGGTTGGGCAGCGAGTGATTCAGCTGGAGAATGTCTCGTTTTGTACTGCTTGTTATCTTTATTCAGATCCTTAACTACTCTTGTTAGTTATATTCATTCAATACAATGCAAGTCTACTCTGTACTTTGGATAAATGCATCGGCAATATATTATTTACTACATTGTATTCATTGGGGCTCTTCTAGTTTCTGTTAGATGGCAGAGGCCAAGATGTGGTGGGTCTGGACTTCGATTTCTGCATCGATCAGATCTTGAGAATGTGTATCTCTTCTTCGACTGGCCGGACGCAGGTAAGCCTTACTGCAGACACAGACACAGACAAGCTTGCTAAATTCTCTAGAGGGCCACATAGAAGAGTGGGCCTGGACTGAAATGCCCCACATTGCAGACTCAAGAAGTACTCCCAGGCTCTCAGCTCACCGGTCTGCAATGTGGGGCATTTCAGGAAACAGTTGAAGCTGCTGCTTGAAGACAAAGATGCTACAGCGGAACTGACAATCTTCCACCGGGTATGGGACTCACTAAGACATAACTGACTATCTCAAGGGTACTTCCGGTTTTGTTCTTGAGCATCTGATGGGTAAGTATGGTGCGGGATTCAGCAGGAAGGACGTGCAGTGGTGCATCACTGTGCCTGCGTGTTGGAGTGATGATTCAGGTGTATGCTGAGGGGTGTGGGGGTCAGTGGGGGTGTGATTTTCCAGAGAGGAGACAAGTTCATAATTTGATGATTGCCTGAGGGGGGTCTGCAACTCGTGCAGAACATGTGTCTAAATTCTTTGAAGTACACATGGAGAGATATGTTAGACACACACACAACTCGCACTAGGAGATGTTTGCGCACAAGAAGACGTGTAATATATCAATTTAGAAAGTCTAATATCATTTCTATTGAATATTATTATTAATTTTTATAATTTTTTAATTAAACATTAAAATTGACTTAAAGTTTATAATCTCAAACTATCGTTTAAAATGTAAAATTTAAATTATTACAATTATAATTGTTGAACTTGACTATTTATATTTTAAAAGAACTATAGAAAATTATGAAGTCATATATATACATGAAAATTTAATTAAGGGCCTTTATAATACACATAAACGAACGTCAACACACACACACACACACACAGAATGTAACTACATTGTATATATAATTAGTCATTGTAAAACATATATACATAATTATATTAAACACTTTATGTATATATTTATTATATATGTGTGTGTGTGTGTGTGTATACTTATAAATATTATTAGATACATACATATATTTATGTAAGTGTGCGTTACATATCTCCTACCATCTAGTTTGTATTTAGTTAGAATTAGGGTTAGAATTTCAAAATTTGTATTATATATAACTATATACAAATTTGTATATATATATATATTGTTAATTAGAGACAAACTTGCTCATCATAAAGTGTTTTATAATGAAGTTAAAAAAATTCAAAATTAATTATATTAACATCTTTATTTTTATAAATGTACCAATATAAAATGAGCTGTCCTTAAAGAGGCAAGGTATGAAAGAGAAGCGTGTGTCCCGGAATGCCACGTAGACACAGACACACACACAACACACACACATTATATATATATATATATATATATATATGATATATATATGTGTGTGTGTGGTGTGTGTTGTAAATTACACCTGTGCTTGTAAATAGTGATAGTGATATATATAATTTTTAAACAAAAATTTAAATTTAAATAATTAGATATAAATAGATAATAAATACATTATATATTAATAATAATAATTTCTTTAGTTCTTGCATAAGTACAAGCTTTCTTCACGTGAATTAGACTTTCTTTTCGCCTTTGTACAAATAATTCTAACTCATTCTCCCACTTGCATTGTAAATTGTAAATTAACCCTAATTTTGCATTGAAATTAAAACGATACATAGGATATATTTTTAGATATGCACATTGTTATTTTGAAACGCGTGATATATACATTTCAGATATATATATATATATACATAGATGAATATGAGTTATATTTCAATTTACGTAAATATACAAGTAATAATCAGACAAATATACAGTTATTGATCGAAGCCCGTGTGGACCCCAAAACTTGTAATACTTTCAGGCTGGGAAACTTCTCGCCAACCCCGGATGTGCTTGACGGACCTGTGATCTGTCTGTCTGAAGAAAGAGACATAGACATTCGATTTATTCAATTGTACTGTATGAAATCTTGGGACCACTAGCAGTCCAAGGACTGTGACATTCAATGGGAACTTTTGAGCCAGCTTATCTAGTTATAAAACTTATAAAATAAATGTTACAAACTATCTGTAACAATATATACAATTGTTGCATCCAGCCAGTTCAGTTGCAACTTAGTGATACATTTGTCTTTCGTACGACAAGTTATTTTGCAACTTTGAATGCTTCTACTTGCCAATCCCAAGTTGCAAGGACTCCAAATTGGCTAGACACGAGCTTGCTATTCTCTGCAAGATCTCAGTAGAAGCTCGTCGGACTGACTCTCTCTCTCTCAAGTTCATTTATTTGAATGCTATATTGTCAAGTTACAAGGGCTAACATATGCAATATCTCAGCAACTCTCTCTCTCTCTCACACACACAGTTACTGAAGGAAACGCTTTATTACTATATGAAGCTGAGCGAATACATATACGGCAGAAATCACCTCTCTAGTAGACTGGTGGCGGAGACTTCATCACAGGGGCCAGGTGGAGGAGACTTCATGACAGGGCCAGGTGGAGGAGACTTCAACACAGGGCCAGGCGGAGGAGCCTTCATCTCAGGGCCAGGCGGAGGAGCCTTCATCTCAGGGCCAGGGGGAGGACACTTCAGCTCAGGGCCAGGCGGGAGCCTTCAGCACAGGGCCAAGCGGAGGAGACTTCATCACAGGGCCAGGCGGAGGAGACTTCTTCACAGGGCCAGGCGGAGGAGACTTCAATCTCAGGGCCAGGCGGAGGAGACTTCAGCTCAGGCCAGGGGGAGGACACTTCAGCTCAGGGCCAGGCGGGAGAGACTTCAGCACAGGGCCAGGGGAGGGAGACTTCAGCTCAGGCCAGGCGGAGGAGACTTCAGCACAGGGCCAGGCGGAGGACTCTTTCTAAACCAGTGAACAGGTGGGACTTGTAAACAGGTGGCTTAACAACTGGGGATGGTACATGAACAGGAGGGCTTACTGTAAGCTGGAGGGGTTTACTGGGAGGTGGCTTACTATAAGCTGGGGGGCATTTACTGGAGGTGGCTTACTGTAAACTGGAGGGGTTTACTGTAAACCGGTGGTGATTTATATACAGGAGATGGAACGTACTCAGGAGGTGGATATTTGTAGTAGTCCTTAGCCTCACATTGTGTGATTATTGCCAGTAGTAAAAGCGAGAAGACCTTGATCTCCATGACGTGAAACTGCCTGTAATGTTTTGCAAGTGAAACTAAATTCTTGAATTTGAACTATATGTGAAACTCTGAAACTAGACGATTGAATGTGAAATTTACTGCTTGCTCTGGAGCTGTGAAGCTTTCCATTGTTCGAGAGGGTTATATATATACTCGTGTGAGTGTGTTCCAGCCATAAATTAAATTAAAATATTTTTATACGTATATATATATACTTTTCTTCTTGTCTTTTACTAAGTGAGAGGCAAAGTCAAGTTTTTGCTGGCATTACAAGACGTAGTTTGGTGCTTCCAATAGAATGTAACACGTATCTCGTATAGCTGTTTGTGATATTGTAAAGATTATACAGAATATATTTTGTATATATTTTTAATATATACTAAGCTAATTATACTGCTACCTAAGAGTTAACACGAACGTTACATTGTCACATTGGATGTTAAGGTTACAGGAGTGGTCTCGTCTAATATTGTAAATATATCTCGAGAGAGATATTCCCGTATAAGAAAAATTCAGTATATTCCATACAAAAGGATGTTGTTTTGTTTAAGTTATAAAATTATAAAATTTGCGTCTTTTTATGAAATCATGGTCTAACAACTTTTGGCAATTTACAATGCCGATACAGAGTAAACACTGGCGATTAGTTGATTGAAAATATGCTTTATTATTATGTTACACAATTACACATCAGGAACTGACAAATTTATATCATATATACTTCCTATCATAACACAAATTTCTTTACCTTTATCCCCAATAGTGTATAAAACTTAAACAACTCTTAGTTTATTGAAATGCCTTATTATCATATTTATTAGTGTTTATTAGAAAGCTAAACCATCGACTGCATATGTTCTTCATGTTTTTGGTTGTTTTTGGTTGTGAATTAGTAAATTCCTTTGCAATAGTTGTCTTTTAAAATAAAAAAATAAGTATTTATTAATTTAAAAACTTTATATAAATTTTAACATTTATTAATTATTTAATTAGCATTATTTAAATTAAAACATGTATATTTAATTATATAAGAATACAATTAATGTGAACTACTAAAATATACAATATATATTTACAACTTAAATTAATTTAATCTGTTGAATAAATGTTATTTATAAGTAATATGCATCAATTGAATCCTTCACTTGAATGGGACTTTCTTTTGCTAGAGGTGCAAAAACACATGCATTAATAATGTATTATTCTGGATTGAATAAATCATCTTCATAGAGTTGCTTTAAATTTTAGGTTAGAAGAATAATTAATTAGCCTTATATTCTCTAAATTTATACCTAACCTTATACGACTTACCAATTTAAGTTTTAGTAGTGTGTTAAATAATATTAGTCATAAGGGATCTCAAATGGTTATATTATATAGTTGTGAAAAGTCATCCTTCTTATGTAATAAAATAGTTAACAACTTATCAATCACTTTATCAGCCTTCTCATGCTTATAATTGAATAAGTTGTATGTAGTAAGGTGTAATCTAATAATTTTGGAGTTGGGGGCATTTTAATACACTATATTTACAAAATTAACTGCCAATTTCTTACATTAGACTTTTATTTTAAGTATGAAGTGAAAAATCTTTTGCACTTAACAAACACCTCTTTTTTTAAGTCTTCAAAGTTCACCTTTCCCAAGCCAATGCAATAGTTATGGTTAACAATGAGGTTCCCCTTTTGAAAAAAATAAGAGATAACATTGTGTGATCACCAAGACCATTTCTTTCACATTATGACTTTGTCCCAAAGTCTAGATAACCATAAGAATTTTTTCTTAAAGAAAAGTTTGAAGAGGGTCCATCCCATTGCACACGTAAATGGTATGTTTGTGAAGGACATCATGAAGATCCTATAACATATGTTATATACGCATGCGATTTGACCCTCACTTCTCATCCCTATTAAAGTCAAAAAGACAAAATAGTTGTTAACTATCAAGGAGGTTTTCTTGGGAGATCTAAGTTTACTAAGAGTCCTTTCTTGAGTTCATCCATGGGCCCCTTGCCAATTTGCACACATCGTTTAGGTGCCAGTTGCTTTGGCAAGCTTCCATGACTTGGTTCATCATCTAGTCTCATACTCCTTGGCATCTAAAAGTGCTAGTATTATTGGCTTGTGCCTCGTCCATGAGTGTTTACCGATGTAGTGGTTGTTGCTACCAATTGTGTTGTGCTTGCTAATGCACTAGGGTGCTTCCATTTTGGGTTATATTGCTGCACATTGTTTGGAGTTGTATAATAAATTGGAGAACTTTTTTTAATTATGGATAAGTTCCTTCAAATTAAAAGTGCTTGTTAATAGTTTTAGGAATATATCTTGAGATGTACATCAATATTAAATTTACATATTGTAAGATATTGTATACTAAATATATGCATGTGTTATATACACATGCATAGTGACACATGGGTGGTGATCTGCCCCATGTGTCAGCACCACGTGTCGCATGTGTGCCACATGGTAGAAGGTTTCTTGTATTTAAGTAGGGTTTATCCCTTTCTTTTGCTTCCTTTTTCTTGTTTCCATGACAATGAATATAGAGACGCTTTTAGATTATTGTTACTGCTATTGATGCACAAACGAAGTTATTAGAGCACTTTGTTGAGGGTCCGTCTCCTCTTCCCCGCCCGAGCCTCTTGTCGGGGGATTACTTCTAGTACTTCTTCGTCTTCTTCACATGCCACAAATCCGAGGGTTCGACCCCGATCTTTTTGTGGTGATCCAGGAGATGATGTATACCACTGGTTTGATCATTTCCAAGTTATTGTTCGTTTACCATGGTTGGGATGAGGCCTGTGCTCTCAGAGAATTTCTTACATGTTTGGAAGGCCCTGCGCTCAAGTGTATAATGATTGGTTGCAAAGATTCAAGCCAATAATAATCGATTGATGGAATGCCTCAAACGTACGTTCAGCAAAATTGGATTCAGATGATGCTTTCAACAACTGCATTGTGATACGACAACATCCTAGTGAGTTTGTTATGCGGTTCAGTATTAAGTTCGGGGATTTAGCTCGACGTGCATATCCTAACATACCTGAGCCCATTAAGCTCGGTATGTTATGGCCGACTATGCAACTCGAACTTGTTCGATTCATTCGGGTCTTCGTCCTCCACATTGGAAGAATTTGCACTAAGACTCAACATTAAGTTGGTACCTGGTGAGGGCCATGGTCCCTTGGGTTATCTACTCCTCCTATTCAATGTGCTGATCCAATGGAGGTTGACACTGCTGCATATGTACCGCACGACAAGCCCTTCGTGGTCAACCTCGGGGCCCACCCATGGATCACCTCCACCAAAATCATCCTGCACCTACTCCAGTTCCTACCCGTGGTGGTCAAAATCCATGGATTTGTGACAGGAGGAATCAGAACAATGCAGGTCAACCCAATTAAGTTCATTGTTGGGCACCTAAACATGGCGGGTATGTAATGTGTATCCTGATTGGCGTCCACCACATCCAAGCTGGTGACCATATGTTTCGGATGGTGTACTTGTGGCGGCCATTATGTCTGATGATGAGCTTCCATATGACGATGCTTCTCTTGCGGTGGATCTGTTGCAGGAAAACCAGTAATCGTATAAGTGACGGAGGGATCTTTGCGATGGAAACTCCACCTCCATGCTTTTTTTGCTATGCATATCAAGGGTTACAAGTTCCACCAAATCATCCAGTTTTCACATTTCTGCACGAGTGAATAATGTTTCAGTACAGTGCTTGTGGATATAGGATCTAGTATGTCTTCCATAACTACTTCTCTGGCGCATGGTGTCATTATCCTTGAGACGTGCAGATAAGGTCTTGCACATTTATATGGTAATGGGTAGTTTTATGCAGTATCACAGTACACCACTTTGACTATGCTAATTAGGTGCCAACTGTAAGTTTCCCTCTGGGTCTCTTAGGGTTATCCCTTCCCAGGTCTTTGACATTATTCTGGGATTGATTGGTTAAAAGCAGTCGAAAGGTATGTGATTTTTCACTCTCTCCTTCCGTATTACACTTGGAAGTCTGTGTCTCTGCAGTCTGTTCCTTTACGTCCAGAAGCTTGTTGCTGTTTGTATCACGCATACAGCTCCTTTGATTAGTCTTGGGGTGGTGTTCATCTCAACAAGGTTCAAATGCCGGAATTCGTCACCGAGTATCGAGCACACTGCATCGAATAACTTAAGTAGCAGTATGCAAGTTTGTTCAAATTTGATTTGTCCCAAGGTGCAGTGTGAAGACTCGACATTGTATACCCATCGGCAATGCAAAGCCTTTCAAAGTCCGGTTCGACGCAAATCACCAAAAGAGTTATCAGCCATGCGAACAGCTGTTATTGATATAATGTAAGTGTGTGTCATCCATCACGGAGTCCATGGGCATGTGAACCTCATTTGGTTCCCAAGCCTGATGGATCTCTCCGATTTTGTGTGGATTACCGACCTCTCAACAATGTTATCATCAAAGATGTTTATCCACTTCCGAACTCTGCCGATCTATTAAATCATTTGGGTCAGAGTCGATGGTTTACTAAGTTGGATTTGGTCAGGATATTGGCATGTTCTTATGGCTGAGGAGGATATTCCAAAAACGGCCTTCGGACACCATTTGGTCTTTACGAGTTTTTGGTCATGCCGTTTGGATTGACTTCAGCTCCTGCTACCTTTCAACGCATGATGGATGAGCTTCTTTTAGATATGCCGATATCACTGCCGATTTCATTGATGTGTGCTAATTCATGGGTTTGGTTCTTAGGAAGATCACATTCGTGATGTACGGCGAGTTCTTGATTCAATTTGAGAAGTCAGCTTGAAGTTGAAACTGAAAGTGTGTGTTCGGATCGACCAACACCACTTACTTGGGTTACCGTATATCTCGAGAGGGTTTATAGGTGGATCCAACAAAGTTGGAGCTGTTCGAGAGTTCCCTCGTCCTCGTACTGTACAGGAAGTCCAGTGTTTCTTAGGCAGATGCAATACTTGGGTCAATTCATCGATCATCTGCTAATCGAATTGCCCCTCTTCGGGATTAGTTCATCCACATGTACCTTTCAGGTGGACTCATAAGTGTCAACAGGCATTTAACCAGTTAAAAGAGTTCCTAACAACTCCACCGTTGCTTCAATACCCAGATTTTACTCATCCGTTCATTTTACAAATAGATGCCTTAGATATTGGTATTGGTGGTGTGTTGATGCAAACAATGTTACGGATCCTTCAATTCGACACTCAGTGGCTTACATTAGTCGAGTACTCGAGCCTGCTGAGCAAATTATTCCACTACTGAAAAAGAATGCCTTGCTGCTGTTTGGGGTTTTGAACGACTTCATGCTACTTACATGGGAGTGAAACACTTTTGGAGTGTGATCATGCTGCTGTCACTTCCTTATTAAAAGGGAAGAATTTAGTGGGTCGTGTAGCAAATGGGCATTATGTCTCTAAGTATATAACTTTAAGGTGGTGCACAGGCCTGGGCGAACAATGGTGGATGCGGATGCACTTTTTGAGCACCCCTTTTTGATTCCACTTTGCCTGCTCATGCAGTAGCTGCAGCGTTCAGCTTAATACAAGCCCCTCAAGTATTCGATGTCGATTTACCATCCTTGGAACAGTGGCAGGATGCTCAAAAACATGAACCATGGACGAGGCAATTACGCGATGCATTTGCAATCCTTCTTTTAAACCTTGGTTTCGACAATATCATGTTTAATTTCGATTTCATGATGGTTTTTTGGGACAAATCCAAAAGACAGATGGCGTCTGGCTGTACCCTCTACATATGTTCCACACCTTCTTCGAGCATATCATGATTCACCTATTGTTGAAGGTCATCTTGGTCACTAACGAGTGTTAGAAAGCTTCGCCGATCCTTTTATTGGCCAGCATGTGTGGTGATGTGATCAGGTATATCCAAAGCTGTCCCATTGTCCTTTTACGACTCGGCCATGGGGTGTTAGAATCCATCATTATCTCTCGCCCTTTTGAGTTAATTGCAGTGGATTTAATGGGACCTTTTTCACGTTTTTCTCAAGGTAATCAATACATCATTGTGGTATTTGATTATTTAACTCGTTGGGTGGAGGTTGGTGCCCTTCCGGATGCAACTGCCATGTCAATAGTTTTGTTTCTATTCGATAATGTGGTTTTGCAGCATTCTTGTCAGAACGGATGTTATCAGATAATGGCCCCGCTTTATTGTAAAGGTATTCTGAGTGTTATGTGAGAGGTTAGGGGTAAAACACTCATTTGCCTCTCCATATCATCCACAAACTGACGGTTTGTAGAGCGATTGAATCGGACCTTCAAGGGTATGATCTCGAAGTATGTGAACTTCAATTACACTGACTGAGATTGGTATTTGTGATGCTTGAGATTTGCTTATGTAACAGGCATTTAGAGTTCGATTAGCATCTCTCCATTCAAGGCATTGTATGGATATGATCCTAAGTTGCCTAGTGAATTGGGGTTATCATCGAATCTACCACGTGTCGAGGATGCAAAATGTGGGCTCGACATTTGGATGCTGTTTTACCTCTTCTACGTGCAAAGTTTGCTAAACATCTTGGTCGAGTTCAAATACGGCAGTAATTTCTTATTAATGCACGACATTAAATTCCACTAGATTTTGCTGATAGTGACTTAGTCCTGGTACATTTTCCCAAGCTGACTGCACCTGGCTTGCAATTGGCTTATTACATAAGTGGCTTGGTCCTTACCGAGTATTTCGAAAGGTTGGTCCTCAAGTGTATCAAGTACAGTTAGTGGGATCTCATGAGGTTGAGATAGTTCACGTAGTTTGAATGAAACGGTTTGTTGTTCAAGACCCGTTGAATACATTCGGTTATACCTTAGATGAGCCAGCTCACACGGATCTAGGAGCATCAGATCCATCACCATCTACACAGCGCAGTGGGAGGATAATGTAAGATGTTGTATATATATATACACACATGCGTAATAACACATGGGTGGTGATTTGGCCCCCATGTGTTAGCGCCATGTGTTGCATGTGTGCCACGTGGCAGAAGGTTTCCTATATTTAAGCAGGGTTTGTACATGAATAGGCTATCACATTTTGTGCATATTTATCTATTCTTTCATTATTAAGACAATTATAATCACCTTTTTTTTTTCTTTACCCTCCTATTTATGAACATTGTAATTAAAATGGGAATGTCCATAGTCCTATTTTTCTTTAATAATTAATAATTTTAATTATTTAATTAGCAATTTTTAATTTAAAGAAA
Organism: Selaginella tamariscina; assembly: GCA_003024785.1. Classification (NCBI taxonomy): domain Eukaryota; kingdom Viridiplantae; phylum Streptophyta; class Lycopodiopsida; order Selaginellales; family Selaginellaceae; genus Selaginella; species Selaginella tamariscina. Next base: position 67,308 of record PUQB01000759.1, on the reverse strand, counting down.
TAATTTTTAAAATAATAGATGTTTAAAGAAAGAATATTATTTAAAAATGTATATTTAAAATATTAATAATTAATACGTAATTATTAATTAAAGATTTTTTTTATTCTCATTTTCATGTATCATTCCCATTTTAGTTACAATGTTAATCTTTTGTCTTGATTTGATGAGGAGGCTTGTGTTGTGACTCAAGTGGGACATCTTCTATGCGTTCCAAATCTGTGTCTATGTTGTTCCCTTTATCATCAACATTACGTTTGCCTTGTTGTCCTCATTCACCAATTAATCTTTCAAATGCAAAGCCATCGGCATCCCAATTTAAAAACACCACTACTTTGTTTCCATTTTTTTCTCCTTTATCTTGTAGAACCTCCACGTAAAGAGTGAAATAATCTTTCTTTTATAATCTTTCTTCACAATCCTTAAGATGTCCATGTTCTTGTTAATTTCTTTATTCTCTTAAAATGCCGATGATAAAGAATGTTTAATAAGATATCCTTTGAAAGAAGAATTTAGGCACAATATACCTCCAATGCCTTGTGATGCTTGATGTGTTGCAATTTTTGATACCACACCCTCCTCATAATATGGTTTCCCCTTGAGGAGTTTTTGTACTACTCTTGGGCTTTCCCCAAATAATATGGTTTTGACATGCCCTTGGACCTTATTAGATCCCTTAATAATCTCATGATAGGGAGATGTTGGCCATGTCAATCCTAAATAGTTAAGAATAGTGAGAGTGCAAGTTAGAAGGGAGGGGAACTTTTGCCCTTTGGCGAGGAGTAAAATGAAAGGAGTATTTCTATTATTTTTTATAAGATGAATATACTTATTTTATCAATTCACTGTACAAAATGTATGCAGCCTGAACCACAATATATGCAAGACCTTCCAATGGATTCATTAGTATTGGGGCTTGCCATGAATTTGACCATGTAGACTATCATTTTTAGAACCTATGATTTTTTTAAGAAACCAAATTCGCACTCCTTCTTCAGTAGCAACCTTTGTTAAAGTAAGAAAAGGTCTTTTTGCTTCATTATGAAGAAAATGCCATATTCTCTTTTTAAGAATTTAGTTCAGTATTGGAGCTCTTACAATTTTGTTCAGACTTCGTCACGTATATCTATGATGATGAAATCAATGTTGTCTTTATTACATGCAACGATCAAAGCCCAATCATGTTCACCCTTTAAATAGTATACCCGGTAAGGCTTCTGTCATGTTCCACTTTCTCGAGACATACAAACCCTTGTAGCTCTTTGTGATGTGGTAATGAACTCTATTGAAGGCTGTAGGTATCACAACAAGTAAAAAAATGTGAATTTAAATTTTTTATTGTCTTTTATATGACTTCGACAAAAAAAAAAAAGAAACACATAGCTTTATACATGACTAAATGTCTAATTGGCTTTTAATAGAGGTTTTTGAATTGACATGGTTAGTCATGTGTTTAAAACAATATTTTTATACCATTTGGTTTATACATAGTTAATAAGATACATACATGAATCAATGTGTAGTTTAAGTATACTTCATTACTTAAGTTAAGGTATTCAACATTGTAAGATTGAAACATTTCTTACTTCTATTTTGCACAAGATGTAATGGGTAAAAAGTGAGTAGAGGTACTTACAGATATAACAAACAATGGGAAGTAAATAATTAACTTGATAGAAAAATTACACAACAAGGATATTTTATCATTAAATTTTGTTTTGCACCATGAAGTAGTAAAATACGAGCAAGATGAGGATCTTTTTATGAAGTAATGTATGTTGAAGAAGAAACAATAAGTGAAACGGATGAAATTGAGCAATCGATGAATGATATGCCCAACAATTAATAGAGATATTCATGAAGATCTTAATAAGAGCAATCATGAAAGTGAATATAAAATAGTGAAAATGATAAATTTATAACCATTCAGGTTATATTTATATACGAGTGTGAGTGTGTTAACTTATAAATTAAACTAAATTACCTTTGTTGCGTATATTTTTTTTCTTAAGGTTATCTTGTCTTTACTAAGGTGAGAGGCAAAGTCAAGTTTTTCTGTTGACAATTACAAGATTAAAAATTACACATAGTCTGGTGCTTCCAATAGAATGTAATAAATATCTCTCTCATATATACAAAATATATTTTAAATATATACTTAGCTACTAAGAGTTGACACGGACGTCACATCGTTAAGGTTAATAAGGTAGTCTCCTTTAAGGGAAGTTTTTCTTCAGGCCAAGTATTTCCATGCATTAAAAGATATGAAATAGTCATCAAATTTGATGAAAAAGTAAATAATTATTAAGTTAACTAAGTTTTTAATTTAAATTAAATTAAATAATAAATAATAATTATTAAAAAATTAAATTAAAGTTGCAAAATGTTAAGTATAGTAGGTATAACTTTGAATATGAAAATTAGTTCTGAAAATGTGGTTCTAAAATAAAACCAAGTAACTCAAGTTCAAAATAACAACACAGTAGGTGAGAATGTAGATATAATTTTTAAAAATCATTAAATATAGATCAAATACAAAATAAGCAAAAATTTTTTATTTGATTTCATAATTTTTTTTTAATTTAAGTCAAATTAATTTATAACTTTTGTTGATTGAATTGAATGACAAGTTAATAATTTTTTAAAGTCTAAAAAGATTAAATAGTAAGTTGAAAAAGAAGGAAGAAAGGAGTGGGTGAGTCCCGAAATGCCACATAGACACACACACACACACACACACACACACACTATATATATAATATTATATATATTACATATGTGCTTATAGAGTTTTAAAAAATCCCAAATACTGATTAATAATTTATTTATTTATTATATAGACAAAAATAATTAAAAAATACCTTTCTCTTACATTTGATGAATTTTTCTTGTAAGTTTAATTAAAAATAATTAAATAGTATATATATTATATATTGTTCTTGCATAGGTACAGCTTTCTTCACTTGAAATAACTTTTTTCACCTTTGTACAACTAATTTGAGCCTTTCATTTCATAATATAAATTAACTTTAAAGTTTGCATTTTGAAAATTTTAACCAGGCTTGGCTAGTTTGCAGAATACATCCCCCTTTAATTTCAATATTATTTATGAGGGATCTAGGATACTGAGTGTTAGGATATGGGAAAACTTTAATGAGATAAATTATAAAAAAAAACTCAAATAGCTTGAAATATAGAAATGTGTATATCTATTAATTCAAAAACCCTAACTTATATATAAGAGCGAGTGGTCCATATTGAATCCAATCCGACGGCTATCAAAATCCACTACGCTAATAATAGTATGTGCACATGCAGCCGTACACGTGGATCTTACATGATCCCCTCCTCTCGGAAGGGTGTAAGTTGGCTAAGGTTCTCTTGTAGATGGGCCCGGATCTGGAGGAACATCAGGAGGAAGCATTGGTGGATTTGTAGGTGGCACAACTTGTTCCATTGCACAAAATGCTTCAACCATTGCACAAAATGCTTCACCGTTGCACAAATGATTCAACTGTTGCACATTACAATCTTTGGAGGATCGGATTGAATGTCGTGCCGAACCTCATAAACCTGTGGCCCTACTTGCCGTAGCACTCGATACGGTCCTTTCCACTGAGGAAGGAGACTCTTAGCTAAACCACGTGCCGTAAGCTTAAGAAAACGAACCAGCACCACTTCATCAACCTTGTACTCCACAGGAGGACGATGATGCGAGTTGTAACATTGTTGTTGTCCTACTTGTACACGGCCAAGTGTTCTGCTGATCCGCACGAACCAATGGAAGAATGCTTGTCAGATACCGATCCCACGACCTAGCATCAGTAGCTCCGGTAACGAGAAGGCAAACCCAACTCCGTTGGCAACACCGGGTCATGACCATACAAGAGCTTATATGGGGAAGTACCAATGGAACTTTGAACTCCAGTGACATAAGCATATCGGAGAGACGGCAGATAACCATCCCAATCCGAATGTTGAAAGTTCACATACTTTGCGATCATCCCCTTGAAGGTTCTGACAAGCCGTTCCACTAAACCATCTGTCTGAGGATGATAAGCACTTGTGAAAGTGTGGCGTATCCCTAGTCGAGATGTCAAAACATGAAATGCCTCAGCCATAAATGCAGGACCATTATCCGAGAGAATTCGCTCCGGACAAGAATGCTGAAACACGACCCGATTAAGGAGAAACTGACCAACAGCAGAAGCAGTCGCACTAGCAAGAGCACCAACTTCTACCCAACGAGTTAGGTAATCAGAAGCAATAATAACGTACTCGTTCCAGCAGTTGACCGCGGAAAAGGTCCCATCAAATCAAATGCCACCAATTCAAACGGACGAGAAACTGCAATTGACTCCAACCGTCCTTCCGAAGCACATGGGGGAGTATTGCGAGCTTGGCACCACACACAGTACGCACATACCGAATCACATCTCCTCGCAACTCCGGCCAATAGAAAGATCTGCAGCTTCTCCATCACCCGACGATGTCCCATGTGCCCGCCAAGAATAGGAGAGTCATGGTAAGCATGGAGGAAGCGTGGAATGAAGATTGAAGGCACCACCAACCGCAAAGGATCATCTGGATCAGTCCCCACAAAATAAAGAAGGTCATCCTGAAGGCGATACTGTGAATAAATGCCTGAAAGGCAAGTCATCAGCAAGTGATGCAGGATTCTCAAACCCATCACGAAGCCTTCGAATCCACGGCTCAACCTTTTGAGCTTCCCGAACCTCATCCAAAGACGGCAAATCTAACTCTGCATTCTGCGGACACTGAACGTCAAGCACAACTGCTGATGGTACGGAATCTTCATCCAAAAAGTCCACTGAAGCTGGAACAACTGGTTCCTCTGGGGCAACAGAAGAGAGAGAAGGTGGAAGAGGAGCCCGAGAAAGAGCATCAGCATCAGCCATGGAACTCCACGATGAACAACTTCAAAGTCGTAAATTTGAAGTTTCAAGGCCCACCGAGCAGTACGCCAATCAAATTCTTTCGCTTCAACAACGAAGTGACTGCTGCATGATCGCCTTCCAACAACGTCCGCGAACCATGCAAGTAGGCATGGAGCTTCTCAAAACCCCAAACTGCTGCTAGACACTCCTTTTCTGTCGTGGAGTAATTCACCTCTGCTGGCTGCAATGTACGGCTGATGTACGCAATGGGATGTCGTTGGCCAGGAACACTCGTACTCTCCTGCATCAATACACCCCCGAGGCCGATGTCAGAAGCATCTACACGCAAGATGAAAGGACGGGTGTAATCCGGGTACGCCAAAACTGGAGGAGTCGTCAACAACTCTTTGAGATCTGCAAATGCCTGCTTGCAATCCTTAGACCAAACAAAAGAAGTCATTGACGATTTCAACAAGCGCGCAACGGTGCAGTACGATCTGAAAGATGATCCACAAAACGACCCAGATATTGTACCTTGCCAAGAAAGCGTTGCACATCATTCACACACTTTGGCGTAGGGAACTTCAAAACTGCAACTAGTTTGTCAGGATCGACTTGCAAACCTTCACGTGAAATGCGATAACCCAGATAAGTGTGTCCTTTGATCCAAACACACACTTAGATGGCTTCAACTTCAAACCAACTTCCCGCAGCGATCCAAAACCTTACGTACATCACCGACATGCTCCTCCCACGTTCCATCCGAATGGATCAAAACATCATCGATGAAATCGCAGTCACCTCCGGCATGTCGCAAAGAACCTCGTCCATCATACGCTGGAAAGTTGCTGGAGCATTGCTCAAACCGAAAGGCATCACCAAGAACTCGTACAGGCCAAATGGTGTCCGAAAAGCAGTCTTGGGAATGTCCCATGTTAGCCATCGAACTTGCCAATATCCAGATGCGAGATCTAACTTGGTGAACCAACGGCTCCGCCCCAGTCGATCCAAAAGGTCTGCAGTATGAGGAAGTGGGTACACATCTGAGACGGTTACCTCATTTAATGGGCGATAGTCAATGCAGAATCGAACGCTCCCATCAGGCTTCGTCACAAGGTGAGGTTCGCACGCCCAAGGACTTCGAGACTTCCGGATAACACCCTTCTCCAACATCTCTTTGACATTCGCTCGTAAGATCTTGAGCTCCTTTGGTGATCGACGCCGAACAGGTACCTTGATTGGCCTAGCTTCTCCAGTTGGAATAGGGTGGCGTGTCGCAATCTTGGCCCCAGATGACAAGTCGAAGTTGAAAAGATCAGCATACTCCTTCTTGAGTTGATCAACAACTACAGCACGACGATCATCTGATGGATCCAAGAAGAAAGGAAGAGCATGAAGGGAAAATGGTTGGAAATAAGGGTGAGACAAAAGTGATGGAAGCAGATGGACGAAGTGGAATAGAAGTAAGAGGAATGGAAGAAAGACGAGGGAGAGTCAAACAAGGGGGAGACTTTTCAAAGTCACACTTGGCATGATTGCGAGTTAACCAATCCATACCAAGAATAAGGTGAAAAGCTTGACTCGGCACCACCCGCAAAGATTGAAGCTCGAGCTCACATCATCCACACGAACAACAATGTCCACTTCATCCCGCGAACAAGCATGAGTGTGTTGCCGTACAGAATGAAGACTGGTTCTACCGCACGACGCAAATGAAGGCTGCAACGTGTAGCAACAGATTGAGAAAGAGGACAAACTTGAACCTGTATCCACCAACACTGAAAGGAAAACAGGACGTGGCGTGTGATTAAACGAGCTTGAAAAGTGAAAACCGGATGATTTGGTGCCGAGTGAACCCCTTGATGATACTCCCGAAAGAAAGATGGAGGGGTCACTAATTTATTCGCACGAGGACCCTCCTCTACTCGTGCGATTCGTCGTTTCCCGGAAGATCCACCGCATCACAACCTTCCACTGCAGCAGCACCAACCGGACGTTGTTGACCCATGGCCTCCATCCTGGAAATGGGGGACGCCAATCGGGAAACCGTTGACAGCGCCGATACGTGTGTCCAACCTCATCACACCCCAACAACGAACTGCACGTCCACGTCCTCGTCCACGGGCCCCACCTTGTGCTGGTACACGAGCGGCAACAGCCTCAACCTCCATCGGAGCAGGTCCATCCCCAACATGAAGTGGAACAGAGCACGTGAAGGCGCAAGTGGGAGAGGTGACGACTCATATCGTTGTGCCAGCCTCAAAGCATCGTCAAGAGTCACTGGAGCTAGTGCATGCACAAGCCCCACAAGGTCTTGACGAAGTGCTGGCCACAACATACCTAACTTGATGCGTTCCGACATGTTAGGTTCTGCACGCAGCAAAAGGCTTCGAAAGCGAACACCAAACTGCATCACCGACTCAGATGGCTCCTGACGAATACGATGCAACTGCTGAAAAGCATCATCACAGTCGTCCATGCCCAAATGCACGTTTGAAGATCTCTGGAAGAATATTCCAATCTCCACGAGTTGCAACGTCCAGACCATTGTACCACTGCAACGCCGTCCCTTGAAGACAAGTAGGAAACTCGCGCAAACACTGAGCACCGTCCCACGAATGATATGTGGCAACCACAATGAAGTGGTCAAACCAATGGTACACATCATCTCTAGGATTTCCACAAAGAAATCCGTCCGAACATGGGGTTTGCAACATGAGTAGGAGAAGTACCCTGGACTGTGAATGCTGCCATCAACTGAGAATGATTGTTCAGTTGTATACGCATGGCATCCAATAACTGCATGAGTAACTACTCCACAAACAAGGGATTTGCCTGTTGTGGATCCATAAACAAGAAAAGACAAAATTTACAAGAAAGGAATAAATCTAAAAAATGGAAAAGCTATACTTAAGAAGACAAAGAAAATTAATAAAAAGACATAAATCCGAGCACTCCATATGGACAATTAGAGGTGCTCCTCACCTCCACCAATGTGAAAACTCGGTGTGTATATCCATTACTTTAGAAACCTAACTAATTTATATACAAGAACGAGTGGTCCAGATTGAATCCAATCCGACGGCTATCAAACTCCACTACGTTAATAATAATATGTGCACACGCAGCCGTACACATGGATCTTACAAAATCAAATTAAAACGTAACGCCCTCTACAGTTACTGCATATATATATTCAACTTACTCCTGGAATGCTACAGTTACTGCATATATACTCACGCAGGTTGTCTGAGTGAAGGCAAACAGGTCCCGGAGAAGTCTTTGGTAGCTTACAATGTGTTACTATCTGCATATGTACAATCTTATCAGTTGGAAGATGCAGAGAACACGTTCAAGGAAATGCAGGAGGGATCTATTGTATCCTGGAACACCATGTTAGCTGCATACATCCAGAATGGGAATGTGCAACACGTTAAGGATTATTTACAAGGATGCCAAACCAAATTTGATATCTTGGAACACGCTCCTGCATGCTTACACACACGTAGGAGATGTTGTGTGCAACAGAGAAGACATTCTTAAGTATGCATATTGTTAGCTAGGCTGTCATGCGTGGAGCTCAAGCTCAAAGTGGAGATATTGATCGTGCAGAGAGAATGTTTGATAGAATACCAATGAGAAACTTAATGCAATGCTTTCTGGATATGGAGAGAATGGTGAGCTTAGTAAAGACAAAGCAGGTATATGTTGATATACCTGAACGGGCCATGGTTTCGTTTTATACACGACAAAGATTATCTAGCATCTCATCAAACACCATTTCCAAAGTTTGCCACCACACTATAATGTGTATGCATGTTGTGTGTTGTGTGTACACGCATATATGAGATAGTATAACTGAGAGATATATGAGATAAAGAGTAAAGAATGTATATACGTGTGAACATATGACACACAAACCTCTGTAGCGTGTTTAACAGCTCTTTCTTCTTCATCTTGCTTCTGTAGGTTACGAGGCTACATATATGTTGTGACGTAATGGAATATATATATTGAACAAGTAGTGAAGAGAGTCTGTATATATCTTAGAACCAAAGTACTTGGAGCACCACCAGTACCTCTTGACTGCCACAGCGTATATCTAGGATATTTTTCAGTCGATTGCTTGTCACAAACAATCCCCATTGAACACAACTAGTTTCTTTGTTTATGTTCACACAGCAGCCTAAAAACTTCCCTTGTGAAAAATAATCTTGCTCTTAGTATCTTCTCTTAAACCAAAAGAAACTCCCTTTTGAAAATTGTGAAAGATAACTCTTGCTCTCTATATCTTCTCCTTTTGAGTGATACACCACGAACCTCATAAACAATCGTTTCTCGTGATCTCTCCCTTGAACACATACAACTCAATAGTTTGTGTTCATGAAGGAGAACAAAACATTAAAGTCCAGCACAAATAAAATAAATTTAAGTAATACTTTCTTGTTAAAGAAAACAAATGTTGAGTTTGTCTTCTATAATGAGAGTTTAAAAACATCCAATGTCAAGTAATCAAAAAACGTCTCAACGTCTCTATGCATGAGAAATTCCTTTCTCCAATCTGCTGGTAAAAATGTCGCCTAGTTGTGGGCACATATTTGCTGCTTGAGCTAACAACTATACAACTTCATCTATTTGATTCTAACCATCTGAATACCACTTATATTGTCATTTGGAATGATCGTCGGACTTACATCTAGCATATTCATAGACCTTAGTAGTTTATGCAACCAAACGCCCTCTGCTGCACAGAAAATAACATGGTACTGAACTTCTATAGTGAATAGAGCAATGATATTTTGCTTCTTGCTCTTTTAATTAACCAAGGCTTCATTCATCCAAAAACACCAAATGAAATATAAGAATGATGCGTGACAAAATCTGCATCATCAAAACCTTGGATACATTGTGTCCCACCAGACACAGAATCGAGTTTAAAATGTCTAATCCCTGCAATATAACAAATCATACAACATGCAACATACAAATCACTTCAAATTGGCTGGCATAGCTTCTGATTAAAAAAGACTGTGGTATTAGAAATATTTGGGGGCATTTTGTTACAAGATATACGAGGCAACCAACTACAGTTTGAAAGGGAAAGGTTATTTATAATTAATGAATCATATGGTTTTAGAGGTTTATATTAATACTAGATTACATTAAATAATATATAAAATGCTATTTTAAGTTTAAGAAAGTGGGGATTTATCACTTCAAAGAAAATGTGGTACGCTATGTTGGTGTGTAAATATGTTATTATAATTATACACAAGACAAATAAATACAGTTGACGTTCTTTACGATTTATTTGAACTAAGTGTGTCTTGTTGGGTCAGAATTATAACAACTATAATAATTTGTATTTGCACTAAACCAAACTTTAATAAAAAAAATATAGAATATTAAATTATACTTTTTTTCTAATAATTTTATATTTCCTTAATGTATAAGAATTAAAGGAAATGAAAATATGTTTGATTTGCTTGAACGACGTACAATGCCACAAAAACAAAAAGGAATGTATAAAACATATTAACATTAAATCATTTATACATAATATTAATAATTTAAGTAGTAAATATTATGCAATATATAGCTCATTATTTATACAACAATATATTAACATATATATAAAACATATTAACATTAAATCATTTATACATAATATTAATAATTTAAGTAGTAAATATTATGCAATATATAGCTCATTATTTATACAACAATATATAAATATATTTTAAATTCATATTATTTGAATTCGTTTAGGCCTCCTCCTTTTCTGTAAGCTTTTAATTATGATTTAAACGATGTGTTTTTTTTATTTTTATATTTTCTAATATATATAAAAGGTTTCTCTATAATTTATATTATTAAAAATTAAAAATTAATATCTATAGAACGATAGAAAAATGATAAAGTAAAAGATAAATTTAAAATATAATATATTAAAGTCTATATATATATATATAATATATATATATATATATATATATGCGACTTATATATGGTCTTCGGCAAAGAAATCACTTTTTGACAAATGAATATTTAACTTGTGTAGCTTGTGTAATGGAAACACGTAAAGAGTTTACGTTTTTATTAGTTCCTCTACTTTAGAGTTAATCACTTCAATAATATTGAATATGACATGAATCTAACGGTTTTAAGAGTTTTAACAAGTCAAGTGCAAATGCTTACAGTGAAAAATAAATCCTTTATAAAATATGTGAAACCCATATACCTTATTGTACTAGATGAAGCATTATAAGCAATCTTTAGTACAGTTCCATTGGTAATCTTGGTGTAGCAAATGCCTTCAATGGGCATTTCCTTCTCATAGTCAATCCAGACACTTCTTCCATGCTAAGCTCTTGCTCCTCCACTCTCCACTCAAAAGCATGCACCAGGTGAGCCAGTGTTATCTCAAACATTCTTAACCCAAGAGATATACCAGGGCACATTCTTCGCCCCGACCCGAATGGTATCAGCTCATAGTCTGTCCCTTTAACATCAATGGCTTTCTCACTAAACCTGTCGGGGTTAAACACCTCTGGTGACTCCCACACACTTGCATTATTAACAACCACAAAATTAGTATGTTGTGTGCGTATGTGTGCGATACTTACTTTGGATCTCTTCCAATGGCCCAGACATTCACGAAGACGGTTGTTTTGGCGGGTATCTTATAACCATTGACTACGCATTCTTGAGTTGATTCATGCGGTAGCAACAGAGGCACCGGTGGATGTAAACGGAATGTCTCCTTAACAACATCGTGAAGATAGTTAAGTTTGTCAAGAATCTGCTTCAGTGACCATCCGATTAGAACCAACTACCCCGTTCGATCTCCTCACGAGCTTTGTGCATATACTTGGGATTGTTTATGAGCTCAGAGATTGCCCACTCTATTGCTAATGAGGATGTATCTGATCCTGCTAAGAAGAGATCCTGCAGCATAGGAAAATATTCAGTCTTCACTGTTGATTACAGATGTAACACACGACTTACCAAGACCATAGCTTTAATATCGTTGTCACTGAACTCTTGTGAGAGGAGTACATCAATGATGTCGTCTACACTCGGTTCCTTTGACATCTTGTGTTCGTCAACAATCCTCTGCAAAGTTCCGTCAAGCTTGATATGCAGAGACTTCATTTTCTTAATATCTTTATAATCCAGCCACCATGAAAAGGGATGTAGTCCCTACCACAAAAAGCCCCAATAAAGTCTAGCATTTGTAATAAAATTCCAAGAAGTCATCAAAGAAGATTCAGTAATCAGCTTCTTACGCAATGCCATCATACTAATGACATTAGTGCTAAGCGTTTTTAATTTGATCCTAATGTCAAGTATAATTTTACCATTTTGACCCTCTTTAACTACGGATTTCAGGAAACTGGATATCTCTTCCGATTATCTTTTGCGATTCCTCTAACCTCTTCATTGTAAACAATTCTATCGTACATATCTTCTTCAGCATCCTCCAGTGGTCCATACTCCAACCATCCCATATCCCCTGAATTATACAGCATGAGCTTTGGAGCTGTGTGCTTTGGTCTAGAAGAATATATGTCATTCGAATTGATATATATTAAAATACGTGTGAATTCATAACATGCTATACAGAAGAGTATATACGGTACCTGGATGCAAACACAAGATCGTGAGTAGACAGAACCTCTTTTGCAAGTGCAGCTGAAGAAACCACGATGGTGGGGACTAAACCGAGTTTAAACCATCATAATGGGACCATATTTCTTGGATAGATTGAAGAAGCTCTGATGAGGTAAAGCTCCTAAATTATGCAAATTTCCTATAAGTGGGAAACCTGGTGGACCGGGCGGAAAGATACTTCTTTGCATTCTTTTGTGGAGCCATATTGCAATCAAGGAAATAACTGCTAGTGCTAAAACTATAGCTTCCATGATAGTTGTGATGAATCGAATTAACTATGTTGGGAAGCAAGATCCACAAGTTAACTAATACAACAATTGAAAGACTCAAGATATATACATAGCTTCAAAACACGAACACGAACACGAACCGGCATTCAATTTTTTGAACACGAAACACGGAACACGGAAATGAACACGGATAAACACGGGTGAAAACACGAATATTCTCTAGAATATTTTACTTATCACTCCATCTCATTTAGAAGCTCCTCATTAGCAGGATCATCATCTTCGTCTTCGTCTTCGTCCTCTTCTTCCATAACTTCAATATCAGCATCAGTAATTTAAGGAATACTTCCTGTGTCACCACGCCAACACGCCGTGGTGACGGCGTGTTTTAAAACACTGCCACGTGAGCTATTTGTTTTAGAACACGGCGTGGTCACACGGTATTTGACCGTGTTTTCAACTGTGTTTGGAGCATTGACCGAGTCAATGAACACGGCCCGTGTTAACGGCTGGGGGCCGTGTTCGTGTCACCACGCCAACACGCCGTGGTGCACGGCGTTGTTTGAAGCACTGGATATATATCCTTTATTCAGTCAAACCTGCTTAGTCTCTCTGCCATGTGGCACAAACACGTACAAAGTTAGATCACCATGTATGGATATATGTATTGTATGTGCACATATAATACATAATTACACTCTCCTCTCCCGGGTGTAGATGGTCTTAAATAGCCGTGGGACGTCAATGTGTACTTAAATTACATGATTGTTTGTTGTTTTTTTAAAAATTGATTATAACTAAGTTATTTAACTTCTTAGATTTAAAATTCTAACATAACAGAGTATTAATTTTTTACTAGTGTTTCTCACCATAGCAAAAAACATCAATATTAACTATTCTTCATTGTAATTGATGCACCACTGTAATTTATGCATCACATTGAAATTATAAATTTAAAGTTGTAATATTTATGATGTTACATAAATTATTAAATATTTATTTTTTAATAAAAAAGTTATTGCAACAATCTCGTTCACTCCTACATAAAATATTTAAAATCCCAAATAATAGTGCATTCTCGTTTAATAATTGAGTAGTTGTATTCAAATAAATTGAATAATTGATTAATAAAAATTATCAAATGTTACATTTATATTAACTTGCATCAACACATTTTGAAGGTCAATATTGTAAGATAAATATGGATACTATAGCATAAACAAAGTTATTAATAACTTTTTAATTTATTAAATGCATGTTCATACTTTTGTATATACTGAAAAGGTACTTGTGGATGAATAATTCTTGAAAAAGATTAGTATGATATAATAAGTAATAAATAAATTGTTTTAAATATTGCATATTATTAAGGAAACACCAAACTTTTTAAATTATACAAGGAAAAAGACTCCTAAATTACATATAGTTTTATTAAATCTACAATTAAAATATCGTTAATAAAGTCAATAGTGATATTTAACATATTCATAAGAGGTTCATTTATCATGTGTTAAAAAGTGGTTAGAGTCGAAGTCAACCCGAACAACATGATCACAAATTTTATTAATATGAATTTTTAATATTAACTTATTATTCACATTAAGTTGCCTTTTTTAAAGGCCATTCACACCAACTCTTAACTTAACTTAATTATTTAAGCTATAAAACTCATTCACATCAACTCTTAACTTAAGAAATCATTTATTTTAAAAATTAAAGTGTTCATTATAATTATAAGAAATTTTAAAATGAAGGGAGGGGCTTTAGGATTTCAACGAGAGTAGAGCATTATGATTTTAATGAACAACAGAAGAAGGCACAATCAAGAAGATTCATTTAGTTCTTCATCAAACCAAGACTTAATATGTTTTTTTTTTTTTTTCATCCAACATTTTAATATTAGGCATTGAGCTATTCTCATACAAGTCTTTTTAACATTTACAACCTCTCCATGGCTTCGACCATCAATAAACCAAACTCATTTCAACTTGGCCATAAATATTAGGTTGAATTTGTACTTAGACTTGGTTTAAGCCTAAATGCAAACTCAACTAGGCTGAATAGCTCGATTTGTTTGAGTTGAACTACTCAAGCTGGCCATAGAGGCCCAATTGAGTTTGCAGTCGAGCTTGGTTTAAACCAAGTTACAAACTCAACTATTCTAAATTGTTTAGCATGTTTGGGCCAAGCTAGTCAGGTCAAGCATGGAGGCTTGACTAAGTTTACAGTTGAACTTGGTTTAAGTTTGGCTATAAACTTAGCTAAGCTAAATAACTTGGCATGTTTGGATGAGCTAGTTAGGTCGGGCATAGAGGCTCGATTGAGTTTGCAAATGGGTTGAATAGCTTAGCATGTTTGGGCTAAGTTAGTTAGGTTGAGCATGGAGGCTCGACTAAGTTTGTAACCTGGCTTGGTCACTAAAAACTTGTTTTGCCCACTATACCTTGGGCATTTCTAAAGTTTTGAAATGATAACATTATATGGTAATTTTTTAGAGATGTAGTGCATTTCATAATATAATTTGAAAAGATTATTTAGTTATACAAGGTACTTGTGTCGTATAGTTTTTATATTTAATATAGCTTTTATAATATTATTGAATATAATAGTCTCTTGTAAATAAATTTCTTTTGTAATATATTTGAGAAAAATACATTACAAATATATTTATAAATCTTTTTAACCAATTTACAGGTTACATGCAATTTATATTATAGAATATATTTACGAAAATATATTATAGGTAATAAAACTTTATAGATAAGAAATATTTATAGATAAAAATCTATTATAGAATATATCATAAGAATTTATTCTTTAAATATATTTCGAAGAGAAGTTTACCAATATTATTGAAATTACCACTATGTTGGATGATTTGTAGTGTTTTATATAAACCCACATTTTAAACTATGAGTTTTACTTAATTTCTTTATAATGATTTTAGATTTATAGACCATATTTAAACTTATATTATTTATATATATTTATTTAAAATTTTATCATATTAATATATTAATTTTGCCAAAAAATTTTGGTCTTTTTATCTCTTACACACACAATTAATAAAAAAGTTTGTTTATATTTATTTATTTGATTTTATATTCACTTATGATATCAATTTTTTATTTAAATTATGTATTATTTAATTCTATTTTACAAAACGATTTGGAATAAAATTATATTATTTAATTATTATATAATAAGATAAATTAAAAACCCTAACATGTGGGTTTTCGAGTATAGGATACACCAATCTCATGATTCCAATTTACATTGACTTCAATTCCATAAGTTAAATTCAAAGGGTCCAATTCCAAGGTTTGATTTTAAGAACATTAGTAATCCCATCTAGCAAGCAGGTAATACAAACTCAAGTTTCTCTATGCCTTTTATGGAGCATGACATTTTCTCAGTGTCACACTTAATAAACTTTTCCTTAATAGTAACTATCTAGTGTACTCTTTTTTAATCTTGTCTATCTCTATCTTTCTCTATCCTTTCACACGTGATAAAACATATTTCACAAAATATATTATATCACACATATACATCGAGTCAATCTAGTGCAATAAAAATAATGTGTGTGTAAGAAAGAGAAATAACTTACATACTTACAAATTGAGACTCAGCCTAGAGTTTTATGACTTATGGATGAAGCTCATGAATTTAATGTTTACCAAATTACTATGTAGAACTCTTCTTATGAAGATTGTGGTGACTTCTACTTACGCATGCACTGCATGAAGAAGTCTTCACTATGGGGAAGAAACCCAAGTACAAAACAGATTGACAACTTATATAGATTGATAAAGCATATACCTTATTCAATATGGCCATGATATAAGTTCTAGCACTTGCTAAAGACTACCAGCAATTTGGTTGACCCAGACTTGTCACATCCATGTGTAAATTGCCATGTCCTAGTTTACATATATATAAATTTATCAAGAGGTTGATGCGTATATATATTCTTGCATAACATTATCATATACATTATATATATGTATGTCCAAGTTTGTGTGACCGTAGTGCAATAGTGAACTTACTTGCACATCTATCAAACCAGTTGGATCTTTATGGAATCTATTTCTTGCATTGTAGGTATAAGAGGTCTTGTTATAGGTTTGCGTACATTTGCATGTACTGGGGTGCATATATGTAAAAACCCTAACATGTGTATATTGTTGTATGCATATGCATTCCCACACACACACATGTATTCATATGAATAGACAATTGAAGACACAAGCATGCCTATTTACTAAAGTATCCAACTCTTTGGTGTTAACCCCATAAGACAATAAGACAACCTTAAAAGGTGTACCTTAGGTGTTGTACTGTATGCCATCCAACTTAATGTTATGTGAAGATGTGACACTATTTCCCATATATGAACTATCGTGCCATAACCCCCTTAGACTCGAGACTTGCATCAGGTGTCACAAATAATGCCAACTCAAAACAAATTATACATACCCTTAATTTTAAGATTTAAATTAAAAGTTGTTTCGAATACATTTCATTACATTCCACTTATTTATGATTAAATTTAAGAGTGTGTTGAAAATAAATACACCTTTAAATTATTTACAAATGCCCTTAAGCATTCAAAAATTCCTGAAGTCATGATTATGAATAATTACATAAAAATGATATAATATATCTCTTTATTACTATGAAATATGAATAAATTTTTGAATTTGTAAATTTAAGATGAAAATAAAAATGATATAACCAATAATAAATATATCTCTTGTATCGCTCTGAAATACTAATCAATTTTTGAATTTGCAAATTTAAAAATGAGAATAAAAACGATTCACTAGTGAAAAGTCACTATCAAAGTTTAGTATATGTGTCAACGTCCGTTGTCAACATGAATAAAGAATTGCCTCCATATTCACTGTAGTAAGAAGAAAAGAAAAAAAACAAATAAATAAAAAGAGGAAGTGTGTATCAACTTCTCCACTAATAAAAGCATATGTAATTGCCACTAATAAAAACATATCTAATTGAAAGATTCGATTTGATATGCTGAGCTTCTAGGAGTAGGGACCGGTGGGCCAAACATCCTTTTCATTCAAACCCTTACCATGTATGTGGCCTGACCACCCATGTGTCACTGCACGCTGTGAAGGAGCATCGCCGCCGCCACCGCGCCCGGGGCATGTGTAAGCCACGTGACCCACATATATCAGTTATTACTAACATGAAGACGTCAAATATACTTCTTCAAAGAACTCACCATGTTCTCTCCGAATGACCGAGTCTCATCAGAGATGAAAGTTTCTGGCTCGTTTGCTGAATCCATGGAGATGAGAAATCAATCGGAGGCAAAGAGGACTAAACAGACACACGAACACACGCATACTGACATAAAACTTTATATACAGGACAGTGAAATGGAGAGAAACGCAACTATTTTGGCTAGCAGAACTCGCTAGTACGGTAGATGACACACACACACACACACACACACACATATATATATACCTATATGTAAATATACATGATATACAGTGCGTGTGTGTCAACAATGGAGAACTATTGAATGGACTGGCATTAAATATATAGATGTAGCTGCATTAGCACAGACATATAGTATTTATGTGTGTACCATTAGTTTGGTGGGTTTGGAGCCAAACTGGTGATTTTCAGGAGATTGACTGCAGTCACGGTCAAGGTTCTCTTCTTGAATGCGTATGACTTCTTCTAAGTTTCTTTTTCCTTCTACTGTATTTGTTCATCACTGCTAACATATTGTTCTCCACGCGTGCAAAGTATCCCTTTCCCCTGTACACTACTAAACCTCCCGTCTTAGCTGAAAGCCAGAAAGTAAAAGTAGGACACTGTAAGCGGTGTCTGCGGTCAGCATATACATACAAAATGTATACTTTCTCTCTCTTTCTCTCTCGTGATGTTAAAAGGCCTGTCTCTGAAGCATCATAAGTTCTATTATTGGACTGTAGATATGAACATCACCTCTACGGTGTGCGTATATATTCAAGTTAAGTGCTTCTATATATACATGGAACGCCTATACAACAGCACGTACATGTACGTGTGTGGCGAAGAAAAGCATTACCTTAGCTCGTTGTGTTGTTGCTGGCAGCAGGTCCATGCATTTGATTTACGCGAGCACAGACATACGTGTTTGCTACCCTTTGGCGACAAGCCCATGACATGCATCCGCATGCACTCCACATCAGGAATCATTAGTTCAGCCAGGCATGGCAACCTGGGAGGCTGCTGCTGCTGTTGGGCAACCGACTTTGTCCCAGAATCATCCACAGCCAGGTGTAGAACTCGAGGTGGGAATAACATAAGTCATATCGCTCCGTGCAAGCTCGATCGCACCGAGTTTTCTGTTGACCAAATGGGGGAAGAACCTGTCTGCCTTGCTAGTGAGAGACTTGGGAGCAATCTGATCCCGAGGCGTCCTTTGTGGAGCCGGATTTTCATCACGTACCTCCCATGGAAGCTCTCTTCCTCTTACCTTAGTTACTCCATCGCCACATTCTTCTTCTGCAGGAGAATGCGCTGTACTGCATACGAGAAAGTGTGGGCCGGAAATGGCCTACCGATCGACCTTCAGATGTTCATAAACCCTAAACCCACAATAACCCTAATCAGTGTAATCAATAAGGTTAAAAGGGCTCTAATAAGGCTACTCTGTTTTAGGGCCATTGAGTACAGGTTTTAAAATGTAACCGTACCGGTTTAGGGAGGAATGAGAGATCGTTAAGCTGCTGTGAGATTGGTAAGAAGATTTCTTTGAGGGATTGGGGTTGTTAGCGATGAAGTACTTCAAAAGAAGTAAGTACAGAGATAGAGCAGAGTCCAGTGTAGCATCGGACATCTCGCGGTCAGAGCTATCCGAAGTACGGCATGATCGAGCTGAACGAAGGCTTCTTAAAGAGGTACTGATTATTGTTCTTCTAGATTTGTAAATGCATTACATTTAAATCTGTTTGTTAAGATAAAAGCACAACAGAGCGGTTAACCAGTTAAATACTTATTTTAATTAATTGACCTGGGTGTATGTATATATTCTATTGTCATAGAAATCGTGCACAGTCACCATGTACGTGTGTGCCTGTGATTCACGAACTTTCACACACACAAAACACACACACACAGGCTCGCACACATGCCCAGGACAGCATCTGATATCTTTATATACTAATATATCAGCTGGCTCGACGAAATGAGGAGGTGGCAATGCAGAGAGAGCAACTGGGTAAGTTGCATACAGAAGTGACTAGAATTGCAGAGCTCCAGGCAGCACAAAAGAAGCAAATGCATAGTCTTGAGAAGGAACACAAGGTTGAGCTTCGTAACCTACACAAGCAGGTTGAAGAAGAAAGATCTGTTAAACATGCTATAGAGGTTTGTTTGTCACACTCAAACGATAAACACTAGCCAGGTAATTAAACATTTTATACTTTCTCATCTTATATATAATCTGGTTCAAATTAAACAGGTTGAGTTAGCAACGCTCATGGACAGGTGCAACGAGCTTGTACATGAAAACAAGCTTAATGAGATGCAACAGGAGAAACATGAACATGAACAACATGGGGTATGTATGGGGTATGTATGGTATATAATGGATATGTGGAGGAGATTGGAGAAGATTACAATGAGTAATAATAGGTAGATATATACACAACATATACGTTTTACATGATAAATATGTACATTAGAAAGATTAATGTTCCATTGAACAGGAGCCTTCAAACTCCAATGAAGTCCAGTCTACTCTAGGAGATTCTTCACAGGGAAACCAACCTGAAGAGCTGCAGAAACTCAAAGGCCGAATGGAGGTATTAGAAGAATCAATGAAGGAGAGTGTTCCATATCACGAGGACGAGGAACTGGAGCGACAGAAAATGCTGGAATACGAAGCTAAGGCTTCCCTGGCTTGTGAACATGTTAAGAAGGTTCTCTCTCACTCTCTCTCACACACACACGTACACACACACACAACAAGTTCATTACAGGACTTGGGAAGGTTAAAAAAATGGGTGTCGTGGAAATGGAGATGGGCTGCAGAGGCATTAAAGTCAGACATCATGTCCAAAAGACTGGAGAGTAATGGGTAAAGTACTGTGTGTGTGATAACTGTGCTAATCATTGGGATTTTGCATTTGTGTGTGTGTGTGTGTGAGAGAGAGAGAGAGAGAGAGAGAGAGAGAGAATGAATGTGCTAACCATTGGGATTCTAGTGGATTAGGACCTGGTGGGAGATGCACAGTTTGCAACAAGAGGAAGTGTGTTTGCACACAATCCCAAGCTACAGTGGTTCCAGCAGTTATGACAACCTGGAGAGCTTATGCTAGAGCAGTCCGGTAGCGTGTGTGTGTGAACGTGTATATATAATGCATGTGTATATGCATGCATACACTTTGTGAGCGTGTTTTACTCCTTTGTGTAGGTTGGAGAAGAAGGCTCTTGGAATGATTTCTTCACTTGAGAAGATGGTGAGTGCACTTCCATGGTGGATTCGACGTGTTGGACAGAGAAGGTTTGGCTTAAACAACGTTTATATAACACCCGTATGTTTATCATATTCATATTTACATAGATTGCTGGAGAGATGTTTCTTCCGATGGGAGTTGTGTGCTTTACGGAGAAATAAGACACCAGCACAAGATGGTTCCACTGATGGTCTCACGAGGAAATGCTCAGCTTGCACTTGCAAGCATGATACAGATTCAAAATCATCTAGAAAGGATGCAGGGAGAGTAAGGTGATGTGTGTGCGTGTGTGTGTCAGTTTGATGTATTATATGGTACAGTGCGAACGGTGCTGTTAAGCACAGGAAGGCTTGGGGATCTTCAAGTGCAAAGGGGGATTATTTTGCATGGGAGAACCAGGTTCACAAACATACTTCTTCATACTATGATGGTGTAATAAATTTTATATCAGGTTAGGAAGAAGAAGACACCATCTGATTTCTCAAGGTGGACCGGTCTTAAAAGATTGCAAAGACTACAGGGCTCCATTCAGAAGGAAGTAAAAGAGCTAGAGTCCCAATTATCTTCACACATGCAAGCCCTGAAAGATGACAAGGATAATAAATACGCTCCAAAGGGTCCAATCTGGAAAGGCTCGTGTAATGCAACATGGGAAGTTTGCAACAGCTTAATCCGCACATTAACAGGTGCTGTATATATATGTTTAATAGATGGCATACATAAACTCACTTGAGTCTTTTGCTAGATGCACGTAAGCAGCTTGGCTCTGCTGATGGTAAACCCAAGACACCAACACCTAAGTACCTTGGAGGAAAAGAACAACTGCTCGATATACCTGGTGGTTACCAACAAAAGATCCGGAATACACCTTCCAGAGGCCCTAAGAGCTCTCCAAACAAGGTAAGCGCGTACACATACACACACAATACATATATATGTGTTTACTCCTGATATAGAGCCAAGGAGTTGAAAAACCGGTATCCGAGAAACAAGTAACAGAGAAACAAGGAGCTGAGCCACACACAGTAGTGGAAGTCCCAGAGGCTTGCAACTTAACATTAGACCCAGGAGCTTCAGTGAATGTATGCTGCCCAGGAGACGGCAAAAATGGACAAGGTGGGTGTAAACTTATTTCTATGCGCAACACAGTTTACATGTTGTTACACAGTTTCTATGTAACAACATGTAGCATATGCAGGGCATGCTTGGGATGATCATGGACGAAGAATATGTGGTGCAGCACAATATGCAGAGTACTTGCGGGACGAGATAACAAAGCTTAAGCAGTGGCAGTTAGAACACGAAACAGACATTAAAAAGGAATTGGGAGGACTTGGTGGTGTTAGGGGAGTGGTTGGTGTTGGAAAACAGCAATTATTAGACGTTCATCCAGAATTGGAAGTTTGTTGGTAAATATAAACATCCTTCACACACACACACACATGTAGCAAAATGTGCTTAGCAATAAAAGTATTATAGAACCTTAATCCATCTCTTGCACTGGGTACTCAAACGCTACATCTTTCCCAGTCAACTTCTTGTAAACTCCAGAGTATTGTCCAACTTATACTCTGTAGTGTTTCTGTCCTTTGGGTCCAAATATACCTACAAGTACTATATTACATACACGTAAATGTGTAGCAAATAACTTACCTTCATTATCCTGGAACCATCCAGGCGATATCTGATGCGCTTGCCTGTGATCTCAGTGGGGTAGACAAGGTCTTCGAGGATTGCATCATGTACAGCGCTGAGAGTGCGGCTTCTGGGACGTTTAAGAGAACCCTTCTTCGATGGCCGCAAGATGCGCCTCGTGGCAATCAGAATCACATCCTGTGTGTAAATGTGTATATATATGCCTCGATTTGTGTGTATTTTGCAAAACTTGGCTTACCTTACCGCTGAACTTCTTCTCGAGCTCTCTAACAAGGCGGGATTGTATCTTCTGATAGGCCTTCCTGAGGCGGTAGGGGATGTGAATGACGATGGCCTTGCGGTCAGCGACATCGTATTCTCTACATTTTTGCACGGATCACTTGTGAAAAATGAACACGGGAGAAATCTTACTTTGCTGAATTAATGAAGAGATCCCGAAGATCGCTCCTGAGCTCCTGGTTCCCTTCGAGCTCCGAGAAGGCCTACAATTGAAAGCATTGATTAGAAAATGCGTAGAAACAGAGATTTCTAAGAGCTGGAATGAATGCATACCTGCGCAACGGAGAGCTCAAAACTGTCCGGCTCAGCGCCTTGTTTCTGGATCTTCCGCTGTGCCGACATTCTCCCCACCCTAGCCGCACTAAAGCCCTAAAAACTCTAAAACCCTAAAAAATAATTGAGGAAAGATAAAACATGAACCCGACGTGAATCGAACACGCAACCTTCTGATCTGGAGTCAGACGCGCTACCATTGCGCCACGGATCCATTGACAGGCTATTCTTTACATTCGAAAATATATATCCTATATCAAACATCTGTGTGGTATATATATATATATATATTTGCACATACGATCATGTGTATATTTCGTTTTTTATATAATGAATAACATCGTTTCGTTAAACAACATACTTCATCTCTGGCAAAGAAAGCACTTGAACCCGACGTGAATAGAACACGCAACCTTCTGATCTGGAGTCAGACGCGCTACCGTTGCACTACGGAAGTATATTGATGAAATTACGAAAACATTGCTAAATTAAAGCATTGTGAAGAACATTCACAGAAATTTTTGTCCTTAGCAAACAATAAAAACAGGTAATAATCTACTAGATCTTCAGGGGAGCGTGTAACCTGCATTGAGTAAAATAAATACACATTATAGTCAATAAATAAATAACTCCTCCTAGATATGAATATATATATATATATATATATACACTCACTTCCACAGGTGTAGTTATGAGGGAGCTCTCTGTTGCACTTCTTAGCAATCTTAAGTGCAGTAGAGAGTTTGAGAACTTTAGTGACTTCTCCAGTGATCTTGGGACAGACACAATCTGGCTGTGCCTCCCTCACATACTTACAACATTTACTGGAAGACTTCACATTACCGCCCACCATCACCGCACTGAAGCAGTTGCCCACCAGACCAGTCACTTGGTCATCGCAGTCGTCATCTTGTTCAGCAATCAAGATACCGAACAAGAGAAGAAGCAACACCATGTATGTCACTTTGTTTGCCATATGCAAGATGTACAGGCAACCTACTCTATTCGCCAGGTGGTACGCTTCCTTTAATGCTATAAAGTCGGTGGAACAGTCTTTTTTTAAAATAAATTTTATATAAAACAAATACATGTTATTTATCATTATTTTATTAATTACTAAAGGCAGGCCTTTGCAGAATCACGAAGTGCTCCACTAGTTTCACACATCGAGACAGAAAATTAATTTTTAATACGTTTAACTACATTAGTTTAATTTTTAAAATTTTGTGTAACTCTAACCAGTCTGGAATGTGAAACGTTCAGTCTGGCATGGGTGGTTAAAAGGGGACTGAAAAGCTTTTGTATTTGGTTACCAAAATGGCAGATGTTTACGTCGTTCTCGGAGTTATAGGTAGATTATAAATAAAACAGTTTTAATTAGCATAATAAAATAAATTAATTACAATATAGCTTAACTTAACTTTCTCACAGGAAACATCATTGCACTGCTCATGTTCTTATCTCCAACGTAAGAACTTTCCTCACGCACGCGCACACACACACACACGCCTCTTCAATAGTAGTATTTATTTTATGATTTATAAAAAAAATGCAGGCCAATTATATGGGGTATAATCATTAGCCAAGATACTGGTTTATTCTCCCAGTACCATATGCATGCGCTCTACTGAACTGTATGTTGTGGTTTTTCTATGGTTTACCGGCGGTCACAAACGTCAACAGCTTGCTTATTACAAACTCAGCAGGGATAATCGTCGAGTGCATTTACCTCGTCATCTTCTGTACTTTCGCTACTCCCGCCAACAGAGTAATTTTCTACGTATTAAAATTCAATTCATATATGTTTTTATATGTATTTTATTTTGAGCAGGGTTTTCTAAGTGCGTTATTAGTGCTTGTGACGAGTACATTTGCTATTGCTGTTGTGGTAGCACTGTCTGTGTTAAACAAGATGAAAGAGCATTCTTTGTTGGTGTCCTGTGTGTGTGGTTTAACACTCTCATGTATGCCTCTCCATTATCTGTCCTGGTAAGCATAATCTAAAAAAACATCTCTATAACACACACACACACATGTGTAATAAAACACGAGAACATAACAAACAATATGATTCAGGCAACTGTGATTCGATCACAAATTGCGGATGCCATGCCTTATTCACTATCCCTGTGTAGTCTGATAAATGCCCTTGTATGGGCAGTATATGGAGTTCTCAAACATGACACATTCATATCGTAAGTACACCTCGTGCGTGCGTGCGTGCGTGTGTGACATTCTTGTGCAGATACCAAACACATTGGAGACAATTCTAGCAATTATACAGCTTGTAATATACTTCTATTTCAAACACGATTCAGAGAGTGATTCTTACCAGACAATACCGGAGAATGGACATGGTAAGCTTAAGCATTCCAACTCAGCCAACTCGTACTTGAAGTAGCAATATACTTCAGTGCATGTATATCTCTTGTGATATATTATATTGTAGTTATAGCATATGTTGTGTATGTGTGTGCGTGTGAGAAATTTGTGTTATGCATGCATGCATGCACTCTGGAATAGTTACTGACAACAGGTTAAGACACAGAACAAGGAGAATGAACCATTTGGCCTCGGAGAATAAACTTAATAATTAGTTTTAAGTTCTAATAGACTCCAATGTGTGTGTATGTGGTGGATGTGTGTATATATAATATATATCATTCAAATACATACGTATATACTACGAACAAAGGAAGATGTGCATATATAATATATGTAGAAAGGAGTCATCTTTTACATGCAAACCCAGAACCATACGGTCCCTTACCGCACCTCAAAACCGGTGCATTCTTCCCGCTAGTGTCCAGCAATGCATCGTTTACGGATTGGAACCTGGACACACTACAGTCCGGGGTCAATACTGACGAAGTCTTGTACATGCCCTCCTTGTTTCTCCCAAGAACAGGCATTGCAATCTCGTTCTTGATGGGGCTCTCCCAGCCTGCTGCATATGTCTGCCCAAGAACACCCTGCACATCTTTTGACAGTCCGATAAACTGGAAATTCGCTTCAAGATGTGCAAAAGCAATCTTCTGGAGTTATCTCGTAGCCATGAACACGCGACTCCTCCTATACATACATTAACAACATTCAGTGTGTGTTGTATACATAAGAGACTGAGACTAGCCTTTGAAATGGGAACAATCGAGATGGAGGTATTAAAGAGGCCAGCAATGTAGATATTGAGGGAATTGACAGGTTCAAGCCTCGTAAGTTTGAGCTTCCCGGATTCAAATAGAGCTCCAGTTTCGTGTTCCATGTTGACAGGAGTCCCATCAAAGTAAACTAGAAACTGGTCCTTTGTTGAGTCCCATGAAGAAACCCTCTTGCTACCAATGTACAGTTTATGGTCACCAAACAGTATACCAAGTGCCTGAACCCATGTGAAGTCTCTGGGCCTGCCTGAGGCCGCTTGCCAATGAAATGAGCATTCACCTAACAGATACATGTGTAAGTATGTGTGTGTGTGTGTGCGTGTGCGTAAGAACACACACAGTTCACACTTACTTGTAAGGAGGGGTCCGATACGAGGCAGAAATCCTTGTCTTTCTCACCATGGAAGTAGAAAGTGACACCATCACCACCAATGAAGCGTGGATCCTGGCAAACTGCACCCACTTTGTTGCACCTTGCTGGAAAGGCACAAGAGAATGTGTAACGAGAGAGAGAGAGAGAGAGAGAGAGAGAGAGAGAGAGAGGGGTGCTTACGGCAATAGATCATTCCACAAAACTTGCAGGAGAGATGGCACTTGGGGCATGAAGGTGGGCAAGTGATTTTGCCACTACATTGCGAGATCCACCCATCATCTGCTGGTGATTCCGCCTTGCAATGCTTCTCTTTGGGAATTCCGGGCTTATAATGTTCAGTCCCATCCACATTGTATGAAGAGTATGGTAACAACCAACAAAGAAAACACTCTCATCTTGTATAGAATGCTTCGAGGGATGTGTGGGTTTGGTGTATAATGCCATGTTTAATGTATAAAAGTTTAATGTATGTAGCCGACCCAGAAAGAGACCATGGGACACATGTGAATGCCTTCAGGAATTTTTGCAGTTAACACTGGCTCCATTCATTTGGCGCACTCTGCCCTTTTGACAGTGATACATATGAATATTCCTAGTATATGCTAGCATGGTAAATTCCAAGAATATTCTTTACGTTCAATATATTAAACAAAACTTATGCTATTCATCACCGGTTGCAAGCTCGAGAGCATAGTCATCTCGCTCAACTGGCCCTTTTGCAAAGTATCTACCAAATTGCAGCCAATAAACTTCATCTTCGTCCTGAGTCTCCACTTCCAAGTCCGTAAGAGGATATCCCACGCACAGAAGAGCGTATCCTTGTGCCTTAAGCTCCGCTGATATTCCCAAAGCCTCCGGCTGATTAATTGTCCCGGATTTGATCCTCACGGCACACGCTGTGCAACACCCATGCCTGCGGAAGGAGACGTGTGTGTATACTAATGATAAAGATAGAAACATATTGTGTTGTCTGCGTGCGTGTGTGTACGTTAAGTGGGATAGGAAGTGTATGTAGCCCATCTATAAATATGTGTTTAAATACCTGCAAGAAAATGGGAGCTGAATATTGTCATCCTCTGCAGTGTGAAGAATGTATTGGTCTTCCGGGACTTCAAATTGATGCACTAATCCGCGTTGTCTGTCGTGAACTGTGACTGTGTGCACAGGAATTTGGCTTACCGATTTTGTTGCGTTTAAATTGTGCGGTTGAATACTTCCCCTCGGTGCCTTGTAGATGTTGAAAGCAAACGAGCAAGACGCCATTTGATAAGAACCCTAAAATGGTGACCCTTAAAAACAGGGCACTATTCCAGATAATTTATATATTTTTTTATATGTTGTTTTAAAAACGTATACTTATATAAAAGTAAAGAATATTTATAAGTATTTTATTAACTTTTAACTAAGTAATATATTAATTTACAAAGTTTTATATTTTATTAAAAAATCTTACAAACATTAAATTAATTTTGTTTAAAACATTTAAAAAATGAAATAAAATGATGATAAAAGTAAAAAGATCAACATTTACATTATTACTAAATAAATTTTTTTCATAAATAAAATTTCTTTTTCACACTGTAGCTTAATATATAAATCAGAACGATTATGGCCTTTTCGTATTAGTGATAATTAATTAAAACTGATTAATTAAAAACCAACATTTATTTAAGAAAATTTATATATATCTATAAATGCATATAAAATCATTAAAATAATTCACTTAATTAATATAAGACTGGAACAAATAATCAAATTCTTTATGGGATCAGGAAACCCCTTGAATCCCAGCACTGGCTGCTGTGACTCAATCATGGCCGCTGATCCAGACTGTGTCTAACTCCCATGCTTGTCAGCCTTGTCAACATGAGCAAGGTGATGGAGGTGGTCACTGCTTGTGGACGTACCATGCCCCATGGTTACAAATGTGGCAGTCAGTATTATTTCACACACACATGTACACATTGTTTCCTTTGCAGGTTACACCATTCCTTGAGATAACCAAGTTCCTGTTAAAGAAAATAATGTATGTTTTTACTAGCGTGTTATGAATGTTAACATAAATGCTATTTGGATCCAATTCTCTCTCTCATCACACAGACGCGCGCACACACACACACATGCGCACAACGTATATCATCACGCAGAAGCAGATATCAAGAAAGTTTGATGCGAAGTATATGCTAATTAATTGAATGACATATCCACGTGGCCTACATTTTGGTAGGGCTAGGGTCGATTTGGAAGCTCGACATGGAGGGTCAGATCGATCTCGATGCTCTCCTTGGCGCGCAAAGCAGCGATGAAGAAGACAGTGATCTTCCGGAGCTCGGCAGGAGCATCGACGACATTCTCAACGATGCATATGACGATGACGAGCGGATTTCATCCACTGCAATGGGCTGGGAACAATCCGCTGCCTCAAAAATCCCAGGTTTGGACAATAGAAACCAGAAAATCTCCGGTGAGGTCCCGGACCTTGCCTCTAGAATCGCTACCTCCAAAATCTCAGCTTTTGTCGTCGCAAGGTCAGATTCTGGCACTAGAGCAGAAAATCACGAGCAAAGTTCCGACTTTGGCAGTACAACAGATAGTCACACGCAGGATCGCGAAGCTGGCCACGGTAGCACAGATAATTACAGTCGGAAACAGGACCAGGACGATGTCGCTGGCATTAGAACAGGCCAGGGCAACAATCCGGAGGAAGGCAAGGGTTCAACTTCTGGCACAAGAGACAGCCATAATCCCAAGCGCACTGTTAGCAGAAGTTCTACTCCAAGGTTTATGGAGAATGGAAAAACTCACTCTCATGGGGCATTATCGGCGATCCTCCTCTCTTTCAGCTGTCTCCAAAGCCAAGTCCGAGACCGGGTGCTGCATTGGCTGCGGCTACTGCCTCTTCCAGACGCTTGGGGCGTCCTCCTCCGAGAACAGATTCTGACGGGCTGAGTATTGTTGACAGTTCTCAGCTTGTTACAGGAAGGAAGACCGAGGAAGTGGATGGATCCGATAGTTCTAAAACCGAAACTATGCAACAGGGATCCCTGGGAGATATGCAAAAATCGCTCGAAGGTATGCAGCAGGAGCAGAAACCGCAAGAATGTATGCAGGAAGGCAGTGAAGGGATTCTCACCAAGACAATGAACGGGAATGGGTGGCAAGCAGTGAAAATATGCAACAAAACCATCTTCCTCATATGTTTCAGTTTCTGTTGAAGGAAGTGTGAGTCCGCCAGCTTCTGTTGTGAACGACCGCGTTGACACATCATCAGAAGCTCTCGAGACGGTGGATGTTACCGAGGATGACCTAGTCGCAGTTGAGATACTAAGCAAGAAACGTCAAAGTAGTAAGTACTCTAAACACATAGTAATAAATGGTTATACGCTAACTGTATACTTAGGTGCTACGGATCATTCAACCTCCCCAGAAAGCTCCGATGATGAGAATTTGCAAACGACTCCTGCTGAAGGTACGTCTATTTCATACATGACACATACACGTGCGCATAGAGGGAGACCAATGATGCACATAACTGCAGATAATTTGGACTCACTGGGAATTTCCGGAGAGGTGAATTCGAGCTCTTTAGTGACACAGTCACCGTTCGATGCAGCAGAAGAGCTTGAAAAAAGGGCAGCAAACACGGGTTTACACTTGGAAGAAGGTGCAGCAGCATATCGTATGCAGCTGGAGGGAATCCAGCGTGGCCCTCCTGCAATTGGTTTGTTGCAGGTTGATTGGAGAAATGCATTGTCTTTTGTACTTTCTTCTACGAAAATGGTTCGTGAACATGAGACTGCTCGAGCTCTGGCTGTCCACTCTAACTTTATTGCGGTGGGAATGTCCAACGGGACTGTGGTTTTGGCTCCAAGTAAATATTCTGCTGCAACTACTGCCGATGACAATGATAGCAAGGTACTTCCTGCGTTGTGTGCGGACTTCGGTAGATTGATGTGTGCGTGTGGGCGTGGGCGTGTGTGAGAACGCAGACTTTTGTAGAGAAACCTCTATACACACGCATTTATATTGTGTATGTGTGGTCTTATAGATTGTTCTCATAAGGGGAATCACAGGTCGTACACTTGAATTCTACAGACAAGTCCAAAGCATCTGTGAGCGTATTATGCTTCAGTCATCTTGGGGACATGCTGTTGGCTGGTTACTCGAATGGAACGGTCACATTATGGGAAATCACTAGTACAAAGGCTTCGATCATAAAGCCTAACATAGGTATTACTAAACAGACATAGACACCCACACACATACTCGCACGCACATAACGAGAGATTGTATGACATTTGACTTTCTAATATACACAATATACATCTCCCACCATTAATATATCAATGCCAGGGGAGCATCAGAATGCTATTGTCCACGCAGCATTCGTAGCACAAGAAGCTTCTACAGGCCGTCAACTGAAAGCCCTCACTGCTGATTGCAGAGGATTCGTAATGGTCCACAGTTTCACAAATATGATCTTTTTACGACGATTTACTGTTTCTTCTCACGTAAGCGTAAATACTAGTATTGACTAATTATGGCTACTTAATCATTTGTGTATACGGTCATGTACTCTCCCTCCTTCCCTCCCTCTCTCTATACATACACATTTGTAACTATTTATATGCATCTGTCCTGTGTGTCCGTTTGTGTATGTATTTACATATTTTAATTATGATAGTGCATCATGGACGGAGTACAAACTGGCATAGTACTTTCTTTGTCAGCTTTGATCATAAGCGAGAACCTTCTGAACAAAATATGTCCTATCGGGCAAGCCGATGCCGGCAAAAAATACTTATACGAGGGATTTTCTTCTGAAGAACTTGGAGGTCTGGTTGTTTTTGGCTCCTCGAAGAATGTAATAGTGGTAAGTTCTTTCATCTTTCTATTGATTTATAATTATTATTGTATGCAAAACATTAACGCGATGCTATATCCTGGATACTTAAAGTGTTTATATTGTGTAAGCGTTTATACACTTGATGCAGCTATGATATTGTTTAAGTCTATATGTAGCGGTACTGAAATAAGTTGGCGTAGTTGCGTCTGGTGCCAGCTATACAGTGCGCAAGCATGAGTAGGCCAGAAGGTGTACGTGAAGGGTCTATCCCATACACGTCTTGGAGACGAACTACTTCGGAAGATAATAGTTATCCACTCCTAGCCGTAGCCTGGGGGAAGAAAGTACACATTTTGCAGATTCAAAAAGCAGAATTCAAGACTGTATCTCAGTGGGAAATCGATAGCAAAGCTGCTGGAATTGCCTGGTTAAATGATCAGGTACTCTCTCTCTCTCATTCACTAGAGAGTGTGTTTTTCTGAGATTAACATGTAAAGCTGTCTTGTCTTGGATGAGTTGATAGGAATAAACTCAATCTACCTATGGGTTTTTTAATTTAAGCGTATGTTTGTAGATGGTGGTTGTAGCAACTATCAAAGCCGAGCTTTGGTTGTTTACAAAAGAAGGGATTGAGCTAGAGCATACTACTATGCGAGACCAGGAGGGCATGCAGAATCGCTAACCTTCCATACTTACTTTCTAGAGACGTGCAACAATCCTGAAAAAGTAAGGGGTTAGTATGATATAACGGACATGATCGTATAGTAAAATTCGTTTGCAGTAGCGTGTTATTAAGTTAATTGGCATTTTAACTGGCCAGGTATTTGCAAATTCTATAGGAGTCCGTGGAGCTGCATTTTATTTTCTTGGAGCGTCAAGACTCTGGAGAGCTCGATTGCTTCCATGGCAGGATCGAATAAAAGCTCTTCAGGATGCAGGTGAGAGAGAGAGATGATGATGGTAGTGGTGGTGGTATTTATAGCAATACAATACGCATGTGTGTATGTAATGAACTAATTTAACTTTTTTGATTCAGGTGACTGGATGGGAGCTTTCCAAATTGCCATGGAACTATTCGACGGCAGAGCACGGGGTTTACTGGTCTACCAACAGGTCTCGATGCAATGCAACAAGCAATAATGCCGAATCTACTCGCTTTGCTTTCTTCGTACGTGGATGAAGCTTTTGCATATGTTCGCTTATCACTTGGGACTCCTGAAGAAAACAATGAAATTGCAAGGGAACAGTATGCAAGAGTAGGACGTGTTGCTATAGAGTTTTGCTTACATATAAATAGGACCGATGTTCTCTTTGAGAAAGTTTTTAGGAAGTTCAACGAAGTCAAGCAATCAGGTTGTTTTTCTACGGTCGATATTGTACACACACTCACACACACACACATACACGCACGCACACACACACACACACATGCAGCTTTTCTGTTTTGTTCTTATTGGGACTTATACATGTTTCCAATTCCCAGCCACATTCCTGGAGTTACTCGAGCCTTACATTTTGAAGGACATGCTGTGTGGTCTTGCACCAGAGGTAAGTTCATCTATCTGGTGTGTGTGTGTGTTATGCGGTTAACTTCTGTTAATTAATTAATTATTTAATGTTTGCAGATTATGCAATCGCTTGTTGAGCATTATAGTAGTAAAGGCTGGCTTCAAAGGGTAGAGCAATGTATTTTCACATGGATATTGCATCACTGGACTTCAACCAGGTCTGTCTTTTGTTCTATACCTTAACACTATGAATGCCTTAGTTTTACTTTATGCTTATGGAGGACGGTTTGCAGGTTATGAGACTGTGTCGTGACCATGGACTATTTAGCGCTTTGATCTACTTATTCAACAGAGGTTTAAACGACTTCAAGTCACCTTTGGATGAACTTCTAGCTGCAGCACAGGATGAGCAACGAGAAAACGCTCAATGTTTTGGGTCTGTCTGTCTGTCTCTCTCTCCATTTGTTTCCTATACTATGCGTGCAAATATAGGTTATAATTCTGATACTTATAGATACAAGCTGCTGGTGTATTTAAAATACTGCTTCTCGGGGCTTGCATTTCCTCCTGGTACGTGTCTCGTCCAACACAATCACGATAGTATACTAATTTATATTTCTGAAACAGGCCGTGGTTCTCTTCCTTCTGAGCAATTACCGCAGCTCAAAGCACAGCTTTTGGATATTTGCTTGATCCAGCAGGATCTGGAAGAGAAGCAGAGTCGGTATATGCCGTTTTCCCGAGGTTACACTATCTGCTGAATCTGGACGTGGTAGCAACACTCGATGTTTTCAAGCTGGCACTGGAGGATGCTGAGAATTATCTCGTTCAATCAACCGTTGACGCACTTGTCCACATTGTCGAGACCGGTAGGCACACACACACACACACACACACACACACACACAGATATATATATATATATATATAATATTACACACGCACGCACAACACTTATGTATAATAATTCCTAGTATAATCAAATAGCTGTATCACAATTAATTTGTGCACAATTGCTACAGTGTTTTGCATGGATGTTGGTTACAAGTCGAAAACAGGATATATTTTGAGATTTGTTGCACATTACGTATCAGCTGGAGGTGCATGCATACCTCCAACCACCCTGCAACGCATTCTAGATTTGTTTCTGGACACCTCACAGGATATTTTACTGCCTGAACAAGAGGACTCAACTGTTTTGCTTCTAAAGGCCGTTCCTGATAATGACTGGGATCTCGATTCTGTGCTTAAGCTTGCCGAGAAAGCTCACTTCTGGCAGGTATGTGTTGTATAATTGAATATAACACACGTCTTCCGCCCTTCCTCCACGCACGCACGCACGCACGCACGCATTCTATTTAGTGGAATCATTTCATGCTGCTTCACTGAGAACGTTTAATCAGGTCAGTGCTTTGGTATATACACGGAAAGAAGACTATATATCCGCACTAGACAATCATTTGAAGGATACATCTCGACCGCTTAATACATTTTGCTACTTGATATCTAGGCTTGATTCAGAAACTGGTCTCAAGGAGGATACCTTAGAAAATTTTCGTAACGCTGTTATCGCTCGCATTCCTCAGCTAGTACAACATAACAGGTATGTTCATTCACATTTTTAAAGAACTGTTAATCCTGCAATACTAATTATAATTTAGTAATCAATGCTCGGAATGACAATGCCCTGTGTGCGTTATTTCTACTTCATATACACATATTTCCAGTATACCACAAAAGTATGTTTTTAATGTGTGCAGAACTGCAGCACTTTATGTGGTATTGGAATACTTTAAGGACCAAGTTGAGAACGTGATTCAGGATTTGAATCCATTTCCTTTGTCGTTGTTTGGCTTTATGAGAGCAATCATGGAAGTCCAATCTTCTTCAGAGGAAAAGTCTGCTGATAACGAGCCCTGGACTGATAGAAAACGATTGGCGAGTTTACTTGAAAGCTCACACTTGGTTATTGGTGATGAGACGGTCGAACTGTACATAGAGGTATATAGCATATATACATACATTTACATACGCGCGCACACACATGTAACGCAGGGCATTTGTTGCAGTTGATGTGCAGATACGAGCCAGACTCAGTGCTAAGTTTCCTCAACATCCACGAGAACTACAGATTAGAACAATGTCTGAAGTTGTGCCAAGAGTATGGTGTAAATGACGCTGCGGCTTTCCTTCTAGAGCGTGTTGGAGATGTTGGAAGCGCATTAACTCTTATTTTGGAGAAATTATCTAAATATTTCCATGATCTCGACGCTGCAGTTGCACTTTTCGGCTCTGCTAGTACCTCAAAAGAGCTTCCAGAGGTATGCCCGCTCCTTTATGTACGTGATACGCGTATAGTTATATATAAAACTCTCTATGTCGTATATACATAAATGACCATATAACTGGATGGTGCACAGATACAGGTAGGTATACACTAACATGCATATGTATATTCGAAAAGCTCGGAGGTGCATATGCTCATCTATGTATATAGCTAGACGCGCACATTTACATCACTATAGAGGTGTATAATATGTAGGTACATAGTTATATTTGCATGTACGTATGTATTTTGTTCTCTTGAGATCGTTGTGTGTGTGTGTGTGTGTGTGTGTGTGTGTGAGTGTGAGTGTGAATGTGAATGTGAATGTGAGTGAGTATTAACGGAGTATAGTAAAAGAGACTATAATTTGTTGTTTTTGATTTTGATGCAGGAAAAAGCTTTACATTCTGTGAAGGATGCTGCAATCTCTCTGTGCCAACGAAATACTTATAGACTGATCCTCAAGAAGCGGAGTCTCTGTGGTTCCATCTTCTGGATAGGTAATATATCTCAAGTAGAACATAATTTTATGTTTATAGTAACACACGCGTGCACACGCACGCACGCACGCACGATACTACTGTTTATTATTATACGATCATTGTTATTATAGAAACTCAGTCATAGTTATAAACATGATTTTCGGGCAGGTTTATTCACCTGCTGCAAGCTTTGATTTCTTCAAAGCAAAACATTACCTTAAAGCGGGAGAGTTTATCACATTACGACTGGCGGGTTTTGCATGTGGATGGTGGCTTCCTTATGCTCCGGAACATTCTGTCAAAATTTGCCGGTGATATTGTAACCGGCATGATTGGGTACATTCCTCTACAGAATATTCTGAATAAGATAATATCTGACCATGGAAAGCACGAGCTCGGGGATTTTAAGGGACTATCCTGGAAATGCTCAATGCCTACGGGCTTTGAAGTCGCAATTTTGGTCAGTTACTAGTTTTTAGTTTTCATTTAGTCTATATAACTAGAGATGATATTATGCATTTCTCTCTCGCTCACACACACACACGCACACACTCACACACGAACTTCTTGATAATTGTATGTGTAGGGCACTGCTAAAAAAATAATAGAAGCGGATACGTTTCACAACGTGGAAGCATTAAAAAGGGGACGCTCTCGTGGATTTCGTCCTAAAACACCTAGGTGCTCCGTGTGCAACCGTTACTTCATTCACGATGGAGATGAGAGCTTAAACAAAAAGTCCGTGCAAATATTCTCATGTGGACATTTCACACACACTGGTTGCATGGAGATGGTAAGCAATTGAAAGTATTTCACACACACGTATGTATATGTGCATGTGCTGTAATATTTATAGTGAGGCGTTAATTTGAAGTTTGTTCATTTATTGTAGCCGGATTCCCAAAAGAAGAAATGGATGTGTCCAGTTTTTTAGAGAATGATGGAGCAGCTCCAGTATTTGACATTAGCGAGACCCTAGACAAGGGGAAGGCTGTGCAGCCTCCAGAAGAAGCAACAGTTCGCTTATCAGCCAGAAAATCGGATGGAATTTCTCGGGTCAGTATATCGTTGTTTTTATTTTAAGTATCGTTTGTTTTATACATTATATATACTTCACACAACACGGACACACTTACACACAATGTGTCGCACACCCGTTTGTAGGTGATGTGTAATAGGTTTATTTACTTCAGTATATACCTATATGTGTGCATGTGCTATAATATACATGTGTGTGTGGTGTTTCATTGTATGTTTCTATGCAGTTTGAGTTGCTCAAGCGCTTGGAGAGAGAAGAGTCATTACCGGAGATGAATGCAGATCTGAGATGGAACGTGTCGCCACCCATAGTATACAGGCACAGAACCATGTTGCCATCGGCTCACAGCAGCAGCAGCAACGGTAACGGCTTCAACAACAAAAGGCCATCGTCCCATAAATCCGCTGCTTCACTGTTTGGAGGTGGTGGCCGAAAGAAACCGCTGAAACAGAGGGTCAAATTCAACAGGAATTAAGCATTTCACAGGTTCTCTCTCTCCTCTCCTCTCCCTCTCCCTCTCCCTCTCCCTCTCCCTCTCCCTCTCCCTCTCTCTCTCTCTCTCTCTCTCTCTCTCTCTCTCTCTCTATATATATATATATATATATATATTTCTGTTGCTGCCCAGATGTTTTTGATTTTGCGGAGATAGGAATTTTGTATCGAATGTGTTTACATATTGTATAAACGTGATATTCGCGTGCGAGGTATAGCTCATTGAAACACCCACTGGCTCTCTCTGTCTCTCTCTCACAACGTGGTTTTATTTGTCAACACGTAATTTGCACTTAAGTACATGTGCTCGGGTCAGTATATACGTAATTTGCATAAGTGAACAGGTAAGATGATAATATTCACATCTTCAGCATATGCACAAGTAATTGAATCTATAAGGTATCACATGCATATATACTTATATGCATGTGATATTATATACAAAAGGTGTGTGTTATATCTTTATTTCTCACGGTAATGGGACTTTTTCTTTACTTACAGATGTACATATTGTGGGCGGTGTCTGTGTGTGTGTTTTCTATGTATATAGAAGAAGATATAACACACACACACACACACACACAGCTTTGTCATTCAGTGTATGTGTTATGTACGCACACACCTTGTATGTAATATCATATGCATATTACTATATTATTTTTTATAAACAATTTCACCTCAAACAGGAATTTAACACGTCAGTGTATGGGTATGCGCATTTATTCTTGTTATATATATATATATAATATATATATATATCCTACTCTCTCAACACACATGCAGTGCACACACGCACACACTGCTGTTAAGCTGAGTATCAGAGTTTAACATTACTTTGACAATATTTAAATGTTATGTAATGTGAGTCTGTATACAAAATACTAATAATTTGTAACTAATGTAGTTATAGTGTCTAGTGCTTGATTAAAGATTGCTGAACTAATCCTGTTGGAATGAATCGCTCTTGGAAAACACACGCGCGCACGAACGCACGTACGTGTGTAGCCACACACACGTGAATATATACTTCAACACATTAAGTTATGCATTATAAAAATTATATTTAGCGTTTCACTTCTATACTTGTGGCATAAATATAGCATACATATATAATAGTTTATCAATAAGATAATTATTAAAACATAACATTATTTTATATTTAAATTCATGTACATATTCAAATTCCTCAAATTTTTAGATAAAATTTTTTAAGTTAAATTAAACATTATAATTAAACTTATTATAAAAAAAAGAATTTATATTTCACAGTTAAATTAAAAAGTTTGTTTATGAAAAGTAACTAGGGTATATACTGAGGTTAACTTATTAACCATATTGTACATGCATTACATGTTAAATAGATTATGTAATGGGACACTTGGCTTCCACTTGTATCCATATATATATAGTAGTAGTGGAAGTGGTGAATTGAAAGAGGTAACATGAGGATGCTGTCTGGAATGTTTGTGATTGCTTTGCTG
Organism: Selaginella tamariscina; assembly: GCA_003024785.1. Classification (NCBI taxonomy): domain Eukaryota; kingdom Viridiplantae; phylum Streptophyta; class Lycopodiopsida; order Selaginellales; family Selaginellaceae; genus Selaginella; species Selaginella tamariscina. The sequence continues at coordinate 28,113 of PUQB01000759.1, read as the reverse complement.
CTATCTTCTTCTTCTTATGTAGTGTATGCTCAAAAGAGGAGTTGCAATTCTACAGAGATTTTGGATCTGGCAATGAGATGTTCCAATGGGTTGCTTGGTGCACTTGACACTCTGCCTGTGAAGGTTGATTCTTCCACTGATCTGTGGCCTGTGTTCAATTCAGTGGGAAGGCTGCTACAGGGTTGCTGTGGTTTCCTTGTTGTCAGTTATTCTACAAGTTGCCTGTGTGGTCTCTCTTCCAAGTGTGTGGATGTCCCTAGTTGGGTTAAGCTCTGTGCCAGAGAATGCAAGGCATGAATGTTAAACATGTATATGAAATAAAAACCTACATTTCTAATAAAAAACAACAAGAAAATCTTAATCCTTGTTTAAATAAGTAAATCATATAATCTAATGGTATGGGCATAGTTTTGAAACTTTTAAAATTATAAAAAAGTATTGTATTTTGAGATGCCACATGATGGAATTTCTTAACATGATTTGTAGTTCTGAGCATTATAAAATATAAGTAATAGTATATATTTATATTATTTCTTATATTTTAAGATTAGGATTAGTGGTAATTAATTAAAATTTAATTAACTGATAAATACTAGAATGAGTCATATATTCAGTAATACTGTTTGTGAATGTGAAATTTGCCACTAAAATGTAAATTAATATTTAATTCTTACAAATTCACACAAGAGTTTAAATTTGCTGCATAAAAAATGTATATATAGCTGTATAAAATTATAAATTTCAAATCAGATGTGAACAATTTATGATTATATAGTATATTTGGACCGCCATTCGAACAGGATCTGAAGCGTCCACTAGACATTGTTCACATGATTATTAAAATCGTTCAAACAAATATTAATAAATTAATCTTTATATAGTTATAATCCCATATCTTAGCATTGTAAATTTTATTTTATACAGGTGTTTAAATGTTAAAGACATTAAATTTTGAATTGACATATTAAACCCTAAACCGTAGATTAGGGTTCTTCAGCTATGGCAGCCGCAAGTAGCTGGATCGCATACGGCACCGAAGCCGCCGCCATGGGTAAGCTTTCTGAAAGCCCAAAAGCATTGCATTTCCTTCGCAGCTCCGTCTCCATGAATTCTAGAAACACCAGCAGCAGCATTTGGGGCAGGATGATCAAGACACCGGCATTGTCTCCGAAATCATCCGTGCGCCGCCTTGTTACGGCTCAATCCGGGCAGCGCCACATCTCCGGCAAGTGTTTCATTGTCGGGGATAACATAGACACGGATCAGATCATTCCGGCGGAGTATCTCACTCTTGTTCCATCTAAGCCGGATGAATACGAGAAGCTGGGCAGCTATGCAATGGTCGGATTGCCTCCCAAGTACGGCAAGTTCATTGAAGACGGGAAGATGAAGACCAAGTACTCTATTATCATTGCCGGAGCGAATTTCGGTTGTGGTTCTTCGCGAGAGCATGCTCCTGTTGCGCTTGGAGCTGCCGGTGTTCAGGCGGTTGTTGCTGAGTCGTATGCAAGGATCTTCTTCAGGAACTCCGTTGCTACAGGTGCGTGTGTGCGTGTGTGTGTGTGTGATATTGTGACATTTGTTGCTACAAAATCTATGGGTCCAGGATTTCAGAATATATATGTATATACCAAGTCAGTCTTCTATCTATGCGTGTTTAAATTATTACACATACACACACTCGACAAGTCGTCGAATGACTGTAAGATTCCCTTGTCGACTCATATAAAATAATTTGCATTTTAGTTACGTTGCAATCATATTTTATACGAATGACCATTGTTCGTATCTATAATGGTATGTTACAGTAGTCCACCCACCCACCCCCCCACACACAATACGTGTATGTGTGTGTGACTCGGATAGGCAGTATGTTATTTATGCAATACAAGACGTAGTATACATTGAAGTCCGTAATGGGCTTCTGTGTGTTTGTCATATATATTTATCTACATAAGTATGATATTGTACATCAAAGATGATAAATAACAAACACTTTATGTCTTGATACCCGACTCTAGATTTTGTACTCTTTGGGTACAAATATATTCGATCGTATTAAAATATATCTTATATTACAATAATGTGCATGTATAATAATAACATGTTTAATATTGAAATGGCGCCCTTTATCGACTGTAGAAATAGTTTGTATCTTAATGTTCTCTTTCATCTCTCTTTATATACACAAACGCAATACATTGTGAATGGGTAGGAATACTAACAATAGTACATTTTTCATGGTATGTTTTGTATATTGCATAACTCTATATTGTGTTGTATACTCGCCCAAGAAGTTCAAAAAGAGAGAGGTAGAGACGTGTTAATAGACGCCTGTATATATATTACTGTTATCAATAATTATGTTAGTTACTGGACATATATTGTTTAATCGAGCAGTATAAAAGTTTAATGATAGTCTAAGATCCTAATGTGAAGTGATTGGTGGCAGGTGAGATATACCCCGCTGAATCCGAGGCGAGGATCTGTGAAGAATTCAACAACGGTGACGATGTAACCTATGACATGGAACACGACTTGCTGATAAACAAGAGCACAGGTAAACAGTATACTCTCAAGCCACTTGGTGACGCTGGCCCCGTGATCGACGCTGGTGGCATATTTGCTTACGCAAGGCAGACAGGAATGATTCCTTCGCCTGCCTCATGAACTCAAGCGTATATCCCTCTTAAGAACTTAGCTATTTGTTTGATATTTATGCACCCTATTAACCGTATAGCTTATGCTCTTGAGTGTATATACTCACATACATATTGAAGTCATTTCGTGCCACAAAAACTATATAATTCTTTTAAATTAGAATTTCTGCTGCCTCAAGCCTTTCTGGTTGTTCGTTCTGTCCCGAGCCGGGAGGGAATGTATGACAGATAATATATACACCCGTTATATATATATGTCATTGTACGTGCGATGACATATATAAGTGACATATGCAGAGATTTAGATCCACAAGTTGTGGATTGGCCCGTAAGGGGCACCAAAGGGCACGGTAGATCGTGTCGGGCGGTGACAAGTTGTAAGCTGGAGGGGTCTTTGGGAAACTGAAGAGCTAATTCTGTGGTGTTATAAGTTTGACAAAAGTTAATTTTGTCCGTTTAGTTATGCAAATGGGGATTTATTCTAAGTAAGTTTCCTTCAGGTGGGCTAACAGACAAGACAACACTTCCAATCTCCTTGGGTTAGTCTATTATAAATCCCATGACTCATTCTTTTTGTTTGATCGCCACCCAAGTTGTGTTTCCAGCACTATAGTTGACTCTTTCATACGTCCAATTAAAATATTAAGCCACTGATTAAGCGAACATGCTATATAATACGAAGTTAAGGAATGAAAGGTGTACGGTACGATACCGTAATGATATACAAAATCAAACACAATCAGCGGAAAATATTAGAATATTCGGTTAACTTTGAGGTGGAAATTTTATATACTTACAACTGGAGCGTGTGTTGGGAGGCCGTGCGTGTGCGTGTGTGATTTGGTGTGTAGTAAGTAGGAAGGAGGTACCCTACTCCAAGGGGTTGTCTGTTGGCCCTTCCTTAAGTCATGAGTCAAGTGAGGGTATATAGAACTATAAAGGGTTATATATTTTCTTTAAAAGATCAGTTTTGGAACACTAGAAATCCTTCGATCTCTATTATCTAATCCAGCAATATGGGTGCATCTGCAGTGGTGGATTTGCCGAAGAGCTCATTGCTCCGGGCCAAGGTTGTCCACAGCCATGTCACATTTTCTGACGCTCCCAGGCTGTCCGAGATATCCCATTCATCGTCACTCACATTTGAGGAATCCCAGAAATCCCCACCGCCACCCAGCGAGTCGGAGTCGGACGAGTCCGACAGTGAGTCGGACACTCAGAAATGGGAGTATAGAGACGATAAAAAAGAGTTCGGAGTAGACGATCGTGATGTGGGTACCTCCGATGAATGGATTGCCCGTCACCCGGACATGGTACGGCTAACCGGGCGCCACCCGTTCAACTCCGAGGCTCCTCTCAATAAGCTCATGTCACACGGATTCATCACTCCGGCGTCCCTACACTATGTTCGCAACCACGGACCTGTTCCTCGGGCTAACTGGGACGACTGGCGCATCCAAATCTGTGGACTCGTGAGGCGACCCACCGCAATCTCCATGAACGACCTCACGCGATTACCGTCAATTGAGATTCCGGTAACGCTTGTGTGCGCCGGGAACCGCCGCAAGGAGCAGAACATGGTCCGTAAGAGCGTCGGGTTCAACTGGGGAGCGGCCGGAGTCAGCACCTCGGTCTGGCGCGGCGTACGTCTCTGCGACGTGTGCGTGCGGTCGGGGTACGGAAGCCCGCGCGGTACGTGTGTTTCGAGGGCTCCGACTCGCTTCCAAAGTGTCAGGGTGGGCCGTATGGTACTTGCATTAGTATTGAGAGGGCCGTGGACGTGACCCAGGACGTGATGATTGCGTACATGCAGAATGGCAAGTGGCTCGAACCGGACCATGGGTTTCCTGTCCGAATGATTATCCCGGGTATGATCGGCGGGCGGATGGTTAAGTGGTTAAGGAAGATCGAGGTTACTGCAGTCGAATCAAGCAACCTTTACCATTACGAAGACAACAAGGTCTTGCCTTCTCATATCACGGACTCGGAAACTGCTGCTGCCGGAGGTAACAACTGCTACGGGTTGACTGTTGTGACATATATTGACTTGAGTTTGAGTTGTCTAAGGAATCACGTACTGATGTTTGTAGGATGGTGGAAGAAGCCAGAGTACGTGATCAATGAACTCAACATCAACTCCGTGATTACAACTCCTGCGCAAGGGGAGACACTGCCAATCAATCCATCTACGATGCAGACTCCTTACAAGCTCAAGGGATATGCATATTCAGGTAATCTACCTTATTCTCCAATGTTTGTTTTCTGTATACATATGGGTTAATGTGCAGGGGGTGGAAGAAAGGTGACAAGAGTGGAGGTGAGCATGGATGGTGGAGAGACATGGACGCTGGCTGATATAACACAGCCTGAGAAGCCGACCAAGCACGGGAAATACTGGTGCTGGTCTTTCTGGGAGGTGGAGGTTGATGCTGTTGAGCTTCTCCAGGCAAGGGAGCTTGCTGTCCGAGCATGGGACGAGAGCATGAACACTCAACCCAAGGAACTCATCTGGAACCTGATGGTAACTGACTCAACACTTCTCTTGCACGATGCAACTCAGAGAGAGACTGACTAGCATCGTTACAGGGCATGATGAACAACTGCTGGTTCCGTGTGAAGATACATCCGTGCAAGGCGAAACTGGGTGGGCTGGCACTCAGTTTTGAGCATCCGACTCGACCGGGTAACCAGAGTGGAGGCTGGATGGTAAACGACACCAGTGAAGCTCAAGTTACACCGAAGCCGCTTACAAAGAGCGCCTCGACACCGTTCCTGAACTCCACCGAGATCAAGTTTATTACAATGTCCGAGGTTCGCAAGCACTCCAAACCGGAATCCCCCTGGATCGTCGTGAACAACTGTGTGTATGACTGCACAAACTTCCTCAAGGATCACCCCGGCGGTGCCGACAGCATTCTGATCAACGCCGGGAGTGACTGTACCGAGGAGTTTGAGGCCATACACTCTTCTCGAGCCAAGACTCTTCTCGAGGACTTCAAGCTAGGTGAGCTTATCACTTCGAATGGGAGCTTCTCCTCGGACACCAGCCCGGAGAGCTCCATCCACGGAGGGAACCGGATACTCTCTGCACTTTCTGATCTCACACCCATTGTGGAGTCGCTCCCCTTAAAGCCGGTTGCACTCAACCCCAGACAGAACATCTCGTGCAAGCTGGTGAGCAAGAACTGCATCACCAAAGATCTCCGGCGGCTGCGGTTTGCCCTTCCAGAGAGAGAACAGCTGCTCGGTCTCCCGACAGGCAAACACGTGTTCATATCGGCTAAAGTCGACGGTAAGCTCTGCATGAGAGCATACACTCCGATAAGCTCGGATGACGATGAAGATTGTATCGGACATTTCGAGCTTCTTATCAGGGTGTACTCACGTAATGTGCATCCCAATTTCCCCAACGGAGGGATCATGTCACAGCACCTCGACACCTTGAATATCGGAGACAGCATTAACGTGAAGGGACCTCTCGGACACATCCATTACCGAGGACACGGGAAGTTTACGGTGAACGGGGAGGAGAAGGTTGCATCCGAGATGGCAATGCTGGCTGGCGGGACGGGGATCACTCCGGTTTACCAGGTGATTAAGGCAGTTTTAAGAGATCCAAACGACACTACAAAGCTTTCACTCGTATATGCCAACCGGACTGAGAACGATATCATGCTCAAGGATGAACTCGATGAATGGGCAAGGAAGCACACCAACTTTAGAGTATGGTATGTACTAAGTAATCCTGGTAAGCCTGAGGAGTGGAAGTACAGTAAAGGATACATAAACGAGGAGATTGTCAAGGAGCATTTGCCAAAGGGGTCGGAACAGAGTGTTGCATTTATCTGTGGACCTCCTCCTATGATTGAGTTTGCTTGCCTGCCCAACCTGGCCAAGCATGGTTACTCCAAGTCTAGCTGTTATCAGTTTTAAACTTACAAAACGGAAGGTTTTTTTTTTTTTTTTTCTGTACAGTAAATTTGTTGAACTCGTGTAGTATACATTATAAATAAATCAAAACGATTTTTGTTAACACATGGTGCACATGCTATATGTACGTTTTGAATACAAATTTGAGCGCGAAACAAATTTAAAATAAATACCTAATGTGCTATTTCTAGTTTACAGTTTGTATGTGTGTGTTTGTATGTCGGAGAATGCTTATAATGCATTATGCATCCATACATATGCAGTTGGATGTGTATGAGTCACGTGCATAATAGACACACACAAACATACACATGTACACGCACACATATGACTTTTGCGCACTCCAGCGTAAGTTTCATACAAGATGTATGTGTATACACATTAAATTCACAGATAGGCTTTGCACTTGTCACACACACATGGACGCGGGTACACATACACACACAGCGTCTCTAGCGTTATGAGTCACGTGCATAATAGACACATTAAACTCACATTTTCCTAGATAGACTTTTGCATTTGTCTTGTCACACACACACACACAGCGTCTGGAACTGGACAAAAATACATGTTATCGTATAAATCTAAACAAGAACGATCTCTGTATGTAACTGGTGTTGTTTACCAAGTCGAGAACTTAAGTTGATGTATACTCAGTATACTAAATACAACTCACTCATTTTGAGGAGTTATACCGTGTCGGGGAATCACCTAAGTATGCGATTGTATACTCTTTTTGAAATCTTTGTGTTTTGTTTGTCTATAGCGAGGGAAGGAGCTGAGGAAGGTGGGCTTTTGTGCATATTCGAATACATAGATACCAAGTATAGCTGTTCTATTTGGAACGTTATGGTTTATATGCCTGGCTTTATTTATAACATAAAAAATCTGGATTGAATGTACCTATGTGTTGTCATTCGTCTCTGTGTGCTATTTATTATATATATATTATATATATCATATATGGGAGATACTGGTGTCAGTATTGTACAAGGAACTTCAGAACTTGGACACATTATGTATACATATACGTACATATATATATACGTAGACCAGTACAGAAGAGTATTATCTGACCAATCTCTTTATTATGTATGTTTGTTGATGGCTACTTCAATTCAGATACAGACAGAACCTGGAAAATACACACAATAGAATAGTAACATTTAACTATAGAGAGAGAGTTATCCCATGTCTCCAGTATTTAAGCTGTCTTAGGTCTGTCTGCCAAGTGCCACCTGCTCCCTATTCGAGAGAGAGCTCAGTCTTTAAATATATAATTCACGTTAAGCCGTTCAACAGATAGACCAGCGAACAACACGTGACGAATACATACATTGAATTCAAGGTTAAGTACATACAATGAATCCAATCTTTATGAACCTGTTTAAATTAATACTATTTAAATCAAATAATTATATTAATTTAGACATGTTATTAATTTAGATAAGTTAATTAAATAAAAAAATTATAGTTAAGACTAAAGAATTATATTAATTTAAATAAGTTCCACTGTATATATATAAAGTTTCACGTGAAGACAATGACTAAGGTGAATTATTAGAGTATAGACATAGAATGCGCTGGCTTCGGTTTTTTTATCATTGTTGTCTGGAATTGAAGCATGAAATCTCTGTGTACTCGTGTACATAATTAAGTGGGTTATTTGAACAATCAAGAACCCTAAACACAACAGAGGGTAAAGTGGTTTAGGTTAATATATATATTAATAATATATAAGGTATATTAGTAACATATATACTTTTTATTTTTACTATAATAATAATAACCTTAATTAAATTTTGAACATTAACATAAATTAACATCTATTTTGTCTGTTTTAATTATTTTCTCTGTCAAAACTAGTTAATATAAAATTTTATATATCAAATGAAAAGTAATTTATACTAATTAAATATTTTAAATGAAAGATAAAAAATAAACCTTTAAAAAAGAATCTGCTAGAATATTCTACAATTTAGTGTATATAATTTTTTATATTTAGGCTCAATCGAACTTTAATCTATTTTGTATGTGGGAAAGACGATTTCAAGTAATGTTTGATAATAATTTAGGTAATTTAGATAATAACTAATACAATAATTATTTATTATTTATTCAATTATTATCTTTAACATAATAATTTATCTTTAAATTCATGTTTAACTTTTATTTAATAATTTTTAATTCAATGATTATCTTTAATTTAATAATTTATTTTTAAATTAGACTCTTAACTAAAATAACTATCACATAAACATATGCAATATAAATTTATTATTATCTATTTAACTTTAATTTAGTGAGTCCCTTAATACAATTGTTAATAAATTTATATTTAAGTTTACTTATTTTTAATTATTTTAACTTAATTATTATTCTTAAATAAATTTATTTTAAATTAGACCTTTAACTTAATTATTATTCTTAACTTAGTAAATTTATTCTTAATTTAAATCCTTAATTTAATTATTATTTTTAATTTAATAAATTTATTTTAAAGATGAACCCTTAACTCAGTTATTATTCTTAACCTAATAAATTTATTTTTAAACAGATCAAATTTAAAATAGCTGTTATTTAAGATAACCATAAGATAAAATTTTAAGACTAAATTGTTAATGACATATACACACACTGAATATAAACTTATTATATAAAATTATATAAACTTATTATATACTAATGTAATTAATGTTACAACTTCAAGGTATAATTTTGATATAATATTTTTCTTCAATTGCTGCCTATTTTATGATCTAGTTAAATAATAAGAATTGTAAATAAGTGGATTAGTGAATAGCAAATATTAACACTAATTAAAATAAATAATGTAAATGAATTAAATAATTTTGTGGTTACTCTTAAATAAAACTCCATCATGAAAGAAAAATCATTAATTTGTCAAAAAAACTGTCAAATTTATGCTATGGTAAGAGGGTTTTTAATATATGTAATATATATGTTTTGAATTTATTACTTAAGAGTGCCACAATTAAAATATAATGATAATATTTACTGTCTTTAAGTAAGGTGACAAATTATGTCCTAAAGATATATTTTAGTCTTAAGATATATATATTAATAATCATTCATGTTTACATATCCTAATATATTTTATTTTGAATACATTTGAACATTAATCAATTTTAAGAATATATAAATTTGATAAATATTAACATAATAATGACTATAATAGTTTAAACATAAAACATATTTATGTGCATGTGATTAAGTAGATATGCGTAAATTTTAAAAAAAACTAACCTTTCTCTCTCGCCATGGCCTGACGTTATTACGACGGTACACAAAATTATAACAGCTTTCAGCTGTACGGGAAGCCTCTAAAACAACCATTTCGAAACAAAATAATTCGCAGTCTGCAAACAAATGCACCATTTCCTCACTGTATGTTGAATATCTTCTTCAACTTAGCAATCAGCTTCCAATCATCTATCGACACGTCATTCTGGTTTAATTTCAAAGTCAGAATCGTAGATATACATGTGCATATATGTATTGTGTATCCATGCGTTTGTGTGTGCATGTTTCTATATGAATACATTTATCATGTTCTAAAGCGACGACATCTCTCTCTCTCTCTCTCTCTCTCTCTCTCTCTCTCTCTCTCTCTCTCTCTATATATTATATATATTATGTATATATATATTAGTGCATATGTGTATGTGTCTGCATACCCTGAAGTTCTCCTTCAACACATCGATCGACCTCCTTGTAATGTGACTCACCAGGAGGTCCTCCGAGTCGAAATGTCGACCATACATCTTCTGATTCTCATCATCAACAATCTGAAACACCATCTTCTTAGAACCAGCACACATAAACATATATACGTAATAATATATGTACGTAGTTCAGATTAAAACGTACCTTCATTGCTACTTGCTCGCCTCTCTTCGAGTAATCTACCACCTTGTGCTCTTTTTCCATGGACGCAATTCTGCCTAGACCAATGAAACTGCCATCTTTACCGGGAACACAAATAGGAGTCCCAATCTAAACAAGTACAACTTATTAGAAAGAGCATATGAAATAACACACCCATGAAACTATATCTATGCATAATCTATTGATGCTCATACCCTCTCTTCTCTCTCCACGTGCAGTACCTTAGCAATACCCTCGAGGACCTCCACACCAAGAATGATCGGATCCTTCTTGTTGAAGATGAACTGGGGCATGATCTTGAGAATGCAAGGAAAGATAGCCTCATCCGCACTGTCCTTCTTCCTCTCTTCTTTTATGTTGTTCAAATAGGCCGTGAACTGGTCAAACAAGTGGTAGATTATGTCCGCAGTAAATATTCTTACTCCCTGTTCTTCCGCCATGTCTCTTGCTTCAGGCGTCACTGTCATCCATATATACTTTAGTAACGTATAAACACTTATATATACACAAGGATATGTGTGTGAACAGGTATAATAAAGAATATGTTAATATTATCACTGTTTATTACATCCGTTTCATGCAATCAGGGTATATGCAGATAACCTGAGGCTTATGTCAAGTTCTGGTAATATACATATGACATACCTTTGACGTCGAATGCAAGTATCGTAGCGTATTCTTTCTTACGTTCGAGCATCACGCTAGCTCTCATCACGTCCTTCTTATGAACAGGTCCAATACTAATACCACTCACAGGGATGTTTACATCGGGGCTCTTGAGGAACTCCAACAAAGCCTCTAGCGATCCCAGTGTTGAGGCCTGCACACAGACACCCTCACCGCTCTTGTCTATTCTGCTTAGAACATTCTCCACATCTTGCATTGCCTCCTTCTTCACTTCTTCTATGTCGTCGTCAGGTCCCACTACGTGGAGCTGTGTCCCCGCAATCGCATGCTCAAGGTTCTGCAACATATACTTAGTTAATCATTCGATTATATATGATTGTGGGGGTTTAGGGTTTAGGTATAACCACATCACTTTCTGTACCCGGGATGTAAAGATATATGTAGGTTAATATGGTTAATATCATTACCATATGGGAGACTAACCTGAGCCGTAATCTTTATTCCTTGAGCCGCTTTCAGTTCCTTGTGATGCTGATAAGAGCCCTGAAATTTTCAAAGTAAATACATGTACGAACATATATATAAACACATATTGGACGTACCTTTACGCGAAGCTCTTTCATTGGATGAGGAGTTAACAAGGCTCTGATGGTGGTCACAATCGGCCCCTAAATTCAAGACAGTGCAAAGTTAATACTATAACTAGTAATTACTTAAGTATTGATTGGTTAATTTAATAGAGCTAGACAACTTACTTGCATTCCACAAACTACAATCTGGTCACCCTCGTGTAAAAAACCGTTCACCAGCACAACATCGATAGTCGTCCCAAGACCTTCCACAACCTTAACCTCCAGCACAGTGCACTGTAAAACAGTCCATATTATAATATAAAAGTGGAATCATCAACGAAACTTAAACATAAGATGCATACCTCGACTTCATCACTATATGTCAGCTTTCCTTCCATATACTTCTGCGTCAATTGAATTAACAGCAAAAGCAGGTCCGGTATACCTTCCCCACTGAAGAAAAACATGAGGTCCAAATGTATATATATGTCCATCAAATGTAATTATTCATATTTATACACATTGAAGTACTCATGAAGCATCCATAGCATAGATATTAATCATAATCAGAACTATCTGAATTAACCGGCACCTTCACTGAAGTATTAAGGCACATACATAGTATCATTATGTGACTTACGTTATAGCGCTTGTTGGCACAATGTTCACAACTTTCTTGACATCCTCATTTCTGAAATAGAGAGCAGAATTCAACCCTTGCTCTTTCAACTGCGTGATAACCTGTCCAAAAAACAAACAGTGTCAGAGTACGCTGGATTCAATAGGTTATTTAGATAAATCTTACTAGAATAACGGCATAATGTTTAAAAATACGTGTACACTACCCGAATGCTTACCATGTTTAACCTCGTCTCAAATTCTGATTTAGTGTCCTTATTCTGATCCTTAAACGCAACTCGTATGGGAGCATTAGTGCGAGCTTTCCATTGATATAAACGATCCACCTAGCACAGAAACGTAAACGTATACATGTTATTCCATTAACAATGCATACGTTTTATATTAAACTTATATAATATATATATATATATATATGATTTGTATAGATGATTGTACAATTATACTTCTTATACTAGTACACGCCTACATGAGTATATTATATAGTATTTGCAGAGAGAGAGAGAGAGAGAGTTTACAGATACTTGTATGTAAGACAAATACCTTGTTGAGAGCAACGACGAACGGGGTCTTGCGCATCTTCAAGAGGTTAATGGACTCGATAGTCTGAGGTTCCAGTCCATGCATGATATCAATAACAAGAATGGCAATATCGCACAAGCCAGAACCACGCGAACGCAAGTTCGCAAAGGACTCGTGACCGGGAGTGTCGATAACCAGCAAACCGGGAACACGCATGTTGGCATCTTCTTTGATCTCCCTTGTCCTCTCACGTATGTTCTCCATAGGGAAATAAGTTGCCCCTATCTGTTGTGTGATCCCACCTGCCTCACCTTCTTGCACGTTTGTTCTCCGTATACAATCGAGTAACTTTGTTTTCCCGGTATCTACGTGCCCTAAAATACAGCATATAGGTGATCGTAAGTCGTTGTCCGCCGCTTTGGCTGCTTGGCTGTCCTTCGCCTTCCCAACCTCCTTCCCGGTCTCTTTCCCAGTTCGCTCAGGAACCTGATACATTATGATGTATGTATATATACTTTATGCTCGTGTAGGTTGTCTATATCTATGTATGTGTACAGGTATCCACATACATACATAATACATGCATACATGTGTGTGTGTGTGTTGCGTGATATGTAGTTGTATGTCTGTATGTATGTCAAAAAAATATATGAGATTAGACTATAAACAAATCTGCCTGACCAAAGAAGAGATTGGCAGTTGGGTAGCATATATGTAATGAATAAATACTCCTATGAACCGGCTACAACACAATACAAGAGTATTATTGTAGCATATGCCAAGTTTTATGCAATAAGAGCAGTAAATTTATATAAGACCGTAGTTAACATATAATCGTGTATATAAAAAAGTGGAGAACCAAGTAGCATACTATATTATATAAGGACACTATTATAGTATTGCATTACAAAATGCATAGTTAAGCATATTTTAGAATGGGTATATCAGTGTGTGTATAAGAAATGCAAATGCATACCTTTTGAACCACTGATTTAGCTTCATGTGCTGCTTTAGCGGGCTTCATGTCCATAACTGGCTTCATTGTTTCTTCTTCTTCTTCTTCTTCTTCCTCGTCTGCAAATGCACTCTTCACAACAGGAAGATTGGCTTTATCATTCCAGATTTTAACTTCCCAATCATCGTCTTCCTCTGTTTCTTGTCCACCGTTCTCACTCTCCTCTTCCTTTGGTTCATTAGTCTCTTGAATGACTTCTGCTTCGTTCACTTCCGTAACTGCATCAGCACATACATAAGCACATGAACAGTGTGAGCGCCAGCGTTCATATATACACGTGCCTTCTGCATCAGCTTCATTAATTTCTGTGGTTGCACTGCTCTCCCCAAGCTCTTCAGGTAGGGGTTGATCTCCTTTTGCTGGCAACTTTTCTTCTCTTTGTTTCGTACTTCGGCTTCTTTGGTGTTGTCGAGATCTCGTTTACATTCACCTGAAACAACGATAGTACACTATAACATATACTTGTGCTAACTAAACTATATAGTTATACAATATAATCGGTGTGGTTACTATATTCATATGAAAATGTCGTTGAGTATGCATGCATATCTGTCCATGCGTGTGGATGTGTATGTGTGTGAAACTAACCTGAGCAGTACCCAGAATCTGAACCCTCTGCCTTTCCAGTTTCTTCCTCTGCTGCTTCTGCTTTTCATTAAGCAACAAGCCCTCCTCTTTCTTCTTTTGAAGCTTTTCCTTTTCCCGTTGTTTCTTCCGTAGTTTTGCCTCCTCCTTCTGTCTCTCCAGCTCCTCCAGCCTTAGTCTCTCCTCTTCCTCCTTTCGTATTCTCTCCTCTTCCTCCTTCTTCCTACGCTCCTCCACTTCTCTCTACGTATACACATATCAACATGATTAGCGAAAGTATGCATCAGTTAACAAGAAATCGTCATAAATCACCTTTACTTATATAATATTAATAGATTAGAGTACTAACATATGTTTAGAAGCTTACTTGTTTGGCGAGTCGCTCTTGCATTTCTCTAACGTGCTTAGGAACTTTCTTCTCAGGCACAGGCTTACTGGCCTTTATTTGCTCTTCATTGGGGACAGAAGCAGCTTGTTTCTCCTTCTCCTTCTCCTTCTTCTTTTTCTTCTTTTTCGAAGCTGCTGAAGGTTCACCAGCTTCGGTCCGGTCCTACAAATACCACCACGTATAAGAAACAGATATGCATACGACTTGTGAAGTTCTCGAGAGACACACACACCTTTTCTTGCTCTGTTGCCGCTGGAGATGTTTCCGCCTCTGGATGCTCAATGCTTGTATCGACTGTTGCACAATGCATAATAGATTATGTAAGGCATCTACATATGTAAATTAGCTTAGATAACTTAATGCATTCATAATAGTGTACAGACGTAACAAGACATAATGTATGTATAAAGGAGTATATAGCAGATAAATATGACTTCATAAGTAAAAGCATGCTTCTGGCCGTCCCTCACTCACTCACACACACACGACAGAATTACCCAATAAGCTGATGTGCTAAGGTTCATACTAGTATATACAACTATATTACACATTATGCACCATTACATATACCTGTGCAAAACACACACACACACATAATACATATTGTAGGCATACTGTACCGGACAAATTCTCCATTGGTTCTAAAGCTTCTGATTGAGTAGAAGCTTGCGACTTCTCCTTTTTCTTTTTCCTCTTCTTTGCTGCCTGAAACTCCTCTTGCTTCTCGTCTGGGACCTGTTGGACCATATCCTCGACAGTTGGCCTTGCATCTGTTAAAGATTTCAAAGAAACCATATTAAACCAAAAGTTAATATTCAAAAGATACATGTATATATTGTGTGGTGTGTATGAATGTAGCATAATGGTGACGCATTATACCCTTGCACACATTATATACACCAATATAACCAGAACTTCCCATTCTGCCTCTCTCCTCTTTCTACACACATGCGCACAGCACCGTGAACAGTTAAGTTAAACTATATGTTGCATGTAGATGGTTTATACATCTGGATGACTGCTCACGCACAATGATGATAGTGATTTTTTATTCATACGCATGCATGAATGTATGTGAGTATTATATACTTTTTTAATGTTAAGATGCGATAGAACCAAGTGGGAGTAACATTATATCGTCATAGACAAGATACAGTATTTCCAGCAGTAACTTCTTTTCATGTTTGGTAATAGACATCGGTTCCAAGCGCTCATTGAGCTAATGCACTAAACAGGTATTTTGCGTGCGTGTGCACGCGCGCGAGCGTGAGTTAGTCTTTGTTATATAGTATGGGTACTATAATGTAAATACCTCATATAACGTACTTGTGCATGTATACACGCATATATCCCCCCCCCCCCCCCCTCACACACACACAACAAAGCACATGCCACACCTGGAGTTTCTTTTTCAGCCGGGAGTTCATAATCTTCATCAGTTATAACATGCCGCCCCTTCTTTTGCTTTTTCTTTGCAGCAGATGGATCTAGTTGTTCTTCTGCCAGCGCTTCTTGTGGAGTTACAGAAACCTCCTCTTCAAAGCTCGACGGCTTATATAATGATTGGAAACGGTTAGTTGCCAATCAGTACAGAATTAGCATACCTTGTCCTTGTCCTTCTGCTTTTTCTTCTTCTTCTTTGCTGTCGACAAATCTATTTGTTCGTCCTCTTCCACTGCCAATGAACTTATTGGTACATTCCATATAAACAAACGTATGCAGATTGAATTACTACCTGGAGCTTCTTGCTCAAATACAGGAAGTTCATAATCTTCATCGATAGCACGACCTTTCTTCTTCTTCTTTAGAGAGGAGAAATCTATTTTCTCTTCCACTGGTTCTGGATGTGGAGCTACAGAAGCCTCCTCTTCATCGAGTACAGCAAAGCTCGGAGTCTAATTTAAAAAAAGACGTGAGCTTATCTTAAATTATCACATGAGAAATAAACCTTATCCTTCTGCTTCTTTTTCTTCTTTGCTGTTGAAAAATCGACACGCTCATCCTCATCCACTGCCGCTGAACCACACGAAATTTATTGTTGACTCTCCCTCTCTCTTTCTCCACACACACCACAACCAGCTACTAAATTAAAATATTACCCGGAGCTTCTTCCACAGTTGCAGGAAGTTCATAATCTGCATCGGTAGAATGACCTTTCTTTTTCTTCTTCTTCAGAGAGGAAAAATCTATTTGCTCTTCCTCTTCATCGAGTACAGAAAAGCTCGGAGTCTAATATACAAGAATAAAGATGATGAGAGTTACTCTTACAAAAAGCCTACTTATGAGAAATATACCTTATCCTTCTGCTTCTTTTTCTTCTTTGCTGTTGAAAAATCAACATGGTCGTCCTCATCCACTGCCGCTGGATGACACGAAATTTATTGTTCACGCACACGCACACGCACACGCACACGCACACGCACACGCGCACGTACTGCATATATATAGATTGAAATGAAACATTACCTGGAGCTTCTTGCTCAATTGCAGGAAAATCTCCATCGCTGGCACGGTTTTTCTTCTTCTTCTTCTTTAGAGAGGAAAAATCTATTTGTTCTTCCTCTGGTTCCGGTTCTGGCGCTTGAGAAGCTTCCTCTTCATCGAGTACAGCAAAACTCGGAGTCTAATATACAATAATAAACAAACTTGAGTAAACATTACATATCTCAAATGACAAAATACCTTATCCTTCTTCTTCTTCTTCTTCTTTGTTGAGAAATCATCGTCATCCATCTCTGAAGAACACGAGTTTATTCGTTAACTCAATTACACACACACACGTATGCACTACCTGGAGCTTCTTGCTCGTCTGCAAGAAGTTCGTCGTCTTCAGCGGTAGGACGCCCTTTACCACGTCCCTTATTCCTCTTCTTGAGAGCTGACAAATCGATCTCTTGTTCTCCATCATCCTCAGGAGACTCATCCTCTGTAGCTACATCACCCTCATCTTCATTGAGTAGAGCGAATCCACCCCTTGAGCCCTTGTTGTTCTTCTTCTTCCGATCTAAATCCTCCTCCTCATCCTCGTCTACGACAGAACCATCACCTTCATCTTCGAGCAGAGCAAAACTCGCGGTAGCTTTCCTATTCTTCTTTCTGGTAGCCTGTTCATCATTAAAAGCCTCATCTTTCGCCTTCTTCTTGCCCTTAGGCAGCTCCTCATCATTCTCCGCAGGTTTTCCCTTCACCTGCTTCTTGCTCCTAGGAAGGTCCTCATTGTCCTCTGCAGATTTTCCCTTCGCCTGCTTCTTGTTCTTACCCAGTTGCTGTTCATCGTCCTCCATAGCCTCTGAATACCCGCTCTGCTTCTTCTTGTTCGTCCTCCTGGCAGCTGCAGAGTCGGCTTCCTCCTCTTGATCTCGATCGTCCTCCATAGCTTCCACGTTCTGCTTCTTCTTGTTCTTCTTCCTCGTCCCCGCCAATGCTTCCATCGGCTCCGGTTCCTCCTCCTGAGCGTCTGTTTTCCTCCCCAATTTCTTCTTCTTCTTGCCGCTGAACTGAAGATTGCCTTCTAGCTCCGACATATGTATGAAACAGTCCTAGATTGATTGAGAATGCGCCGATTGAACACTACCGCAGCAGATTGAAAAGCGCTTACCTCAGCGGCACGCCGATTGAGCAGCAGATTGCTGGCGCCGCTGCTCAAGAACCCTAAGAGTACGAAGACCCTAATCCATTACTTGGAAATATCAATTTATTGAAGAATTTAACATTAGATTTCACATCCGAATGAAACACTTACAAAAGAATAACTCATAACTTATATCAAGGTTAGTCGTGCACAGTTAAGTCCCTTGCATGGTTTATGCATCGTCAAAAAACTCCATAGACAATTCTGCTGGTTCCATATTCGCCACGCCTTTAAACTGTATCAGAAAAACATATTAATCTCTCTCTCTCTCTCTCTTCCTCTCTCTCTCTTCTCTCTCACACACACACACACACACACACACATTGATATATAATGTACTTACTTTGTGCTGCTTGTATTTTTCCCTCACTGCGGGTAATTGGCAGTTTTTGACGTTTCTTTGGAGATCGTAGATCTCCCTCACACAGTTTGCTAATTCAGATGCTTTATATCCAGAGTAATGCATTAGCGTGCTAGTCTATAAACACATGAAAAATATCAATTAGTAGATATGCACCATACACAGCTATGTATACGAAGTATGTGCGTGTGTGAATATTTACCCATGGTTTCATGCCGGGTTCATGCGTCATCTTTGCCAAGAATACAGCAGATGCAGCAACCATGGATGATTTATATTTCAAGAAGCTGTAATCCACGAGACAAAGCTCTGCAAGATAGTTACCGAGAAACTCCAACTGAAAGGAAGGTGTCTGCATAAAAACAGAATACATAACTTAGATGTATGTTGGCGGCTAGTTATTGTATATACAATAACTATCCACAAACATAAGTTGATTTACATTACGGTATATGTAACATACCGTATTGTTAATATATGTACCTTGTGAGAAGCCTGAGCAGCCCGCATAAACCGTCTGATGAAAAGCTTATTAGTAGCATCACAAGTGCGCGTGTCCAAATAATTACCTCACGAATGTTTTTACCGTAGGGGTGCAAAGCTCAAATTTCAAGTGATTCAGGATTTGCCTCTCCATTGCAAGTACCTGAATTATTCCATTAGTATTAATATAAGCTTCTTCTCTCTCTCTCTCTCTACACACCCATGTATTCACCTACATCATGTATTCATACTTTAGTTGTATATATGCAAATACATGTACACACTACACATTAAATTTCATATACACTTCAAACGTACTATCTTTCTGTTCTTTTGCGATATGTCAAACGGTTTACAGCGCGCGCACACACACAAAATTACATGCTTACCTCTTCCTTTGTATATGTATTGTCAGTAATATAGCAAAACTCCTCGACCTGAGGCGCACAAATCTCCTCATACTTTCTGTAAAACAGAAAAAACCAAGATAATTAATAACCATTAAATGAGATGTTAACTGCTACATACGCGGCAATATGCATGCATGACACCCCGAGAAGCTGCAGCCGTTGCCGATGTACAACATTTGCAGAAAGAAATCGATCAATGTAGTTAATGGTCAGATATAATGTATCAGGGACCAACTTATATTCCTCAGCCACCTGCAAATCGTATACATACTCGGTATTCTGATCACAACAAATGGTGGTTGGTATATTTATGCTTACCTCAACAAGCCAATCTACTAGTATACCCCTCATACTTGCATTTATATCTTGTTGCACAGCTTCCATATAGTTGGCAATTGGCCTTTTTTCAGCTGCACCCACGCATTCATTATATATATATATATAATATATAGAATCAACATATATCCGTAAATACATGATCATGAATGTCCACTCACGCACTCCAGATTGATTACATTAAATGCCAACTCACCTCTAGTACTCGGAGATTGCTGTATATATCTTTTGCATAAAACCGCACACATTTGAGGATCTTTGACCTGTGAATCGATATCTGTATAACTCTCTCGTCTACGCTTACGTCTGTTAATAGTTCAGTGTGTGTGTGCGTGTGAAGCAAGAGCGTTCTTTAAAAGTATCATAACAAGTTTATAAAGGGAAAATGACTCAATATTGACAAGGGTAAAAGAGGGCGAGACCCAAATACGCATATATAAATCATGTGTATATACGTGGTTTTGTATTGAAAATACACTACGCTTAGCAAAGGGAAATACGAGCAAAGAACGAACCTGACTGAGAAGATGACGCGGCCTGAGCGGACTCTGAAATATACAAGCTTTCCGCAGTCTTGCGCTCAAGAGAGGCAACTGCAGTGGGATTAACCACACTGGAAGACGACTCCACGGCTTTGTTCTCATTTTGTACATCTCGAGTTTTCTTCTCTGGCTTATTCTGATAAACCCACAAAGAATGAGCTATACCCAACAAGAAACAATCTTGCATTGCACTTACCTGCATTCGCGAGGGAGCCCGTTTGACAGGCACATTGCTGGATAGATTTGCGAGCGCCGGCGCTTCTTGGCGTGTGATGAATCTTCCATTGCAGCTCGTTTCATAGCCTTGCTTCTATCTACCCTGCGTGCTGATGAACAGCGACACAGAAATCCATCACAAGAACAAGATATCTGTACTAGATCGACCTAGCAATACCAGCTCAAGCCGGCACAAAGGCGCACTCGGCCGGGAAGACAGACGATTAGGGAGAGACACCATAGCCGGGGTTTAAACAATGAGCGCCGTCGATAACATGGATCCGATGGCAGTAATTCATACACGCTTTAATTTGCCACGTGGCGAAAACCATATGGCGATACCGTATCCCGCTCGTTTTTGAATGTTTAGGGATGTAACACATGGGACAGCCTGTCGTTAATGCGTATGGCAAATCTCAAAAAATCAGGTGTTAGAACTGAAAGCATATTCCAACAGTTTAAGAAAAGAAAATTCCTCATTGTCCAGTTCCTCTCGACACGTGGCTGATAAAGACCACCTGCATAACCCCTAAATCCCTAGAATTCAAAAACTGATGATTAGGTCAGCCTCATGAAAAAATCTCTTTAACTTAAATGTGTACTTAAACGTATATAAAGGAGTTCAATGCTTAAGCATTCTAATCACAGCAAATCATTCATACAATCTACTCATATATCTTGGCTTCCTTTTCACCTGCAATATATATATAACATATATACCGTAAATAGAAATTGTGAACATATATACATCCACACGTCACTAATCAAGCTTATGTAGTGTGCGCGTGTGTTTAGAAATGAGAGAGGCAAACCTATTCAAATCAGTTTTTAAATTATGAATAAAGCGGGAAAATGATGAGTCTAAAAGGTCAAAAAGGTCAAAAAGGCGTCCATCCGGGAACATACATGATGCAGTCTGACTACCTGAATATTACATATAAGTACATAATACTAAAAGGTATAAATATTAATGTATATTATTATCAACAAAAATAATAATATAAAGTAAAATATATACTATATATAAATGTAAAAGTATAAGAAATTAAATATTTGAACAAACAGAATGCAACCTCCAAGAAAAGAAAAAAAATCATTAAATAACAACATATTAACCTTTTTTATATATAGTATGATGATCAAAATGTAAGTAATAAACAACATAAGGAACAACATCATTGTACTTATGTTATAAAAGTAAGACAATATAAATCATTGATTAAGGATAATCGTTATGATAAATTAAGATGTTAATGAAAACAACTCAATTAAGATTGAAGTATATTTGCATTGTTGTTAGTAGATATATAAGCAATTTTGAATTTTATTAATTGTTATGAACCCCGCTGTGTTCTTGACAAACCATGATCTTCCAATGCTTGCTGTACTTCCGTTTCTTACGCACACGGCACCTCCCACAGAGAACTGTGCATATCTATATAAGTACACACACACACACACACCCAACAGTGTACAAACGATAATGAACTGTGCATATCTATATAAGTACAAACATACACAGAGAGTACAAACGATAATGCAGCTTACCAAGCAACCTTACTGTTGCTAAACCTTGATCCATATACTTGAAGAGAGCCACCATCTCTAACAAGGATCGAACCACCGTCATCGTCAGTAGAGTTCCCATTACGGAGCTCGAGGTTATAAAGAGATAAACTGCCGTCCCCGACCACAGTAACATGGCGTGTTTTCATCTGTGCATCGATGTAGCACGATCTTTGTTTACTGCTCTTGCATGACCAACTAGTTTTTACGAATTGGTGATCCTTGGGAGCTCCTTATTGATGACTATTGAGGAGCCAAGCACAACTCGGTTTCCTGTATCCAGTGCCTTTATAAGCTCCTATCAGCTGTGTATTAATAATATGCAAATTTTTTCTAGTTGTTTAACAAATAATGCAGTTTTATTTAAGATAAAAGTTTAGAAAATATTTTCATTAAGTAACGATTGTGTAATTAGAAGGAAAATTACATTTATACCCCTAAAATTTATCATATTTACATATGTATTTTTAGAAGTTTTATTATTTACATATATATTTTTGAAATTTTTTAATCAAAACATATATAAATATACACTTTTAAAATAACAATATTAGTTAAAAATATATTTTTGATTTATAAGATATTGCAAATGAAATAATTGAAGTTTATTAAGTGTTAAATGTTAAAAAATGAAATATTTTTTAAAATAATTATATTATATTATATATATATGTTTAATATGACCTAAATATAATAAAATATAAATTAATTATAATTTTTATTGATTTTTTAAAAATATTTTTTTAATTTTTAATTTTGAAATTTATGAAGTTTTGAATTAAGTTTCAAGGGTACATATGTAAATATAATTTTAATTAAAATTAGTTAATTCATAATATCTCAAATTAAAATCATAAACATAATAAAATATATTTTTGATTAATATTATTATTTTAAAAATCAAAATATTATGATTAAAGTTTTTCAAGGGTATATATGTAAATTTAAATTTTTTATAGGAGTAATATAAAACTTCTAGGGGTATATATATGTAAATATGATAAATTTTAGGGTACTAAATGTTTACTTAATAGAGGAGCTTAATATATTATATATGAACGTTATCGCTTAGGAAACTCAACTACAAGCTAATGTAACTATAAGGTCATTACCTACATACATCAATATGTACATAGTGTGAGAAAGAGTATTCACACTGGAGATGGAGATACCCACACGATCCGATTAAGGTAAACTCCTTAATGTATTGCGTGTGGGTATGTGTGCATATATGTACATATTGCATAGATCTTAACAGACACACGCATAGACATCTGTATGTATATAAATACTTATTCTTACCATACGATCTTCATGTGAGTTGCAAGTGATTCACAAATGAGTCATCAGGTATGTATATAAATACTTATTCTTACCATATGATCTTCATGTTGAGTTGCAAGTGATTCACAAATGAATCATCAGGCAGTAAATGGAAATTAAAGTTTCTCCATACATGAATAATAACTTTTTTACATTAATATTCCATAGACACTAGGTTCATGCCTTTTAAACAATATATATTTTTAATATATTATTTAACACACATTATGCTACATATATTTTATAAATCAAATATTTATTATAAATATAATAAAAATGCCGCATGCCATATTATATGTTAAAACATGTGTACGATGATTTTAATAGAAATTACAATGAAATTATGTTATACTTGCACAATATAATACAACAGTTAAGGTATGTTATACTTATATAATAGATGTGTTTAGGGAGAGAGGTGAAACACAAAGAGAGATTATATTTAAACTAGCATTATGTGAATGTTTAGTAATTTATAAATGTATAATTATATAATTATACATTTATATACATATAATATATACATATTATATATATGTGTGTGTATAATCTAAAAAAATGTTGTATGCTATATTATATGTTATGTAATTTTCCCTGTATGTTAAAACACGTGTTTATATATGTATATGTGCAAATGATTTTAATGAAAATCACAATTAAAATATGTTACACTTGCACAATATAATATAATAAAAAGATATATTATATTTGTACAATATATAGTAAAGGTATGTTATACTTACACAATATCATATAACAATAAAGGTAGTTATATATAATAGTGAAGGTATGATATACTTCACAATATATATAAAATAAAGATATGTTATATTTGCACAACATAATGTAATTATGAAGACATGTTATATTTGTATAATATAATAATAATTATTATTAATATTTTTATAATCAATATTTCATAAATGCTCTGGGTTTAAGCTTTACAAATATTTTACAAACACTTCTCATAAAACAGTGAGTATATTAATATTAACACATTCATTTGCTATATAAATATAAAATGTTATAAAATATTATTATAAAAAATTTAATAACAATCTTTAAAACCTTTTAAAGTAATTTTTAGAATAACATTGTTAAGAATATATATTTTATAAAGTGGCTAATCCTTTTTAAAGGCAATTTTTTTGGGATTATTTAAATAAATTTTAATGTAATCAAACATAGAGCTAAAACATTCTTATAAAATAGAAAAATAAATGAATTATAAATATATAATATAAAACTTATTATGTAAATGACCATATAATGCATACATTTTGTTTATGATATATGAATGTGTTCAAGTGTACCCAATAATGTTTATTAATTTTTTCTTAATATATAGATCCAATCTTATTATTTGATCTTTTAAATTAAATTCACAAGGGATTTCTTTAACTAAAATAACTTTTGTACTGCCATTACATAGGTTATTTATTAAAACACATATATATAAATATAAGTTGGGTATGTAGGTGTGTGTGTTTATAAAATAGTACATTACCTAACCAATAAATAAATAGAATAATAATTTGAAATATGGTAAAAAAGATATATCTTAATTAAAGATCAATCATTTTCTAAAATATATCTTTAATAGAATAATTTTAAAATTATTCAAAAACATTTTAATGACTAATGTTAATTATTTTATAAAAGTTATTTTATAAACACTTTAAATTCAAGTCCTCATGAACGGTATGCATATTTAATTTAATACTTAACACACACTATATTACATGCATTTTGCAAGATTCATTACGTATACATATTCATATATATATATATATATAGATATCTGTGTGTGTGTGTGTGTGTGTGTGTGTGTGCTACATTATGTATTAGAATGCATATGCTTATGCATCATAAGTGAGGTATATGTTAATTTTAATATAAACCATAGTGAATATATGTTATACTGTACAATATAATGTGTGTGTGTGTATATGCATAAAAAAAAGGTGAGAAATGAAAAATAAACTGTATTTATTAAACAAGAATTATGAGAATATTTAATTCAATGTTTTATATATATACTAATATCTTATGTTTGTATTGTTGGTACACATAATGACATATATAAATATAAATTATGTATATGTATGCGAAAATAAATGGAAGTGGTGGAATTATAAATGTAACACTTAATTAATAAGTAAATATTATAATAAAGATATTATTTAACAATGTTAAGTTTTTATAATTTTCTTATTATTGTATTCACTCATTAATTATGCGTCATAAATATATTCTCATTATTTATATTGGTTTTCACAAAATCTATAACCAACTAAGTGGTACATAAAAATATATAATACATGAAATAAATGAGTTTTTTTTTGTAAATTAATGATAACATATGATATTTTGAGACTAGCTATTTAAAATATATTTTGACTTATTTATTAAACATATTGAATTAATTAAAAGAAAATATAAAGTATAAAAATAAGTGAATTTGAAAAGTTTTTGATATGCATTATATATAGTCATTTATAAAAAATAATTTATATATTATACATTCATTTTTGTATTTTATAAAAAATCTTTAATCTAATTATATTAAAAATCATTTAAAAGATTTTATAAAAAGTAAACCTCTAAAAAAGACCAACCATTTCATAAATTATATTCTTAATAATACAATTTTAAAAAGGTAATTTTTATAAAAAATATTTTATAAATACGTTTAAATTTAAGCTTGTGACTGATATCCATATTTAACACAAATACATTCATCTTAATATAATATAATATAGCATATAACATGTATATTTATACATAAATATGTATATATAATGAATTTTGTAAAATATGTATAATTTGGATGATTTTGATGAAAATTACAATGAAGTTACATTATATTTTTAAAATGTAATATGAAGATACATTATATTTATAAACTATAATATATTGTTTAAAAAATAAATTAATTTTATAAATCAATGGAAAATTTTATTCTTTGTTGTATCATTTAATTGAATAATTAAATAAATATATAAGAAAGAAAAAGAAAGTACAAATATGTTAAAATAAATCTCTTAAGTATATATGTATATTTAAGAATTTGTTTTAGTTTTCTTTTTTAGAACCTAAAATATGTTACACTTGCACAATATAATATAATAATAAAGATATGTTATATTTGTACAATATACAATAAAGGTATTTATACTTGACAATATCGTATAACAATAAAGGTATGTTATATTTGCACAATATTATAATATGAAGGTATATTATTCTGCACAATATAATATAACAATAAAGGTATATTATATTTGCACAACATAATGTAATTCTGAAGGCATGTTATATTTGCATAATATAATAATGATTATTATTAATATTTTTATAACCAATATTTCCATAAATGCTTTGGTTCAAGCTTTGTAAATATTTTATAACACTTCTCATAAAACAGTGAGTATATTTAATATTAACACATTCATTTTGCTATATAAATATAAAATGTTTATAAAATATTTATTATAAAAAATTTAATAACAACCATTAAAACCTTTTAAAGTAATTTTTAGAATAATATTATTAAGAATATATATTTTATAAAGTGGCTAATCCTTTTTAGAGGCTATTTTTGGGATTATTTAAATAAATTTTAATATAATCACCAATTGACATAGAGTTAAAGACATTCTTACAAAATAGAAAAATAAATGAATATAAATATATAATATAAAACTTATTATGTAAATGACCATATAATGCATACATTTTTTTTTTTATAATATATGACAATAATGTTTATTAGTTTTTTCTTGTATAGCCTTATATAGATCTAATCTTATTACTTATTTATTTAATTTAGACTCACAAGGAATTTCTTTAACTAAAATAACTTTTGTACTGCATTACATAGGTTCTTTATTAAAACACATATATATAAATATAAGTTGAGTATGTAGGTGTGGTGTTTGTGAAATAGTACAATACCTAACCAATAAATAAATAGAATAATAATAAAAAATTTATAATCCGTTTGAAATATGGTAAAAATGATATATCTTTAATTAAAATCAATCATCTTCTAAAATATATCCTTAATAGAATGATTTCAAAATTATTCAAAAACATTTTAATTACTAGTGTTAATTATTTTATAAACACTTTAAGTTCAAGTCCTCATGAACAATATGCATATTTAATTTAATACTTAACACACACTATATTACATGCACTTTGCAAGATTCATTACGTATACATATTTATATATATATACGTGTGTGTATTCTACATTATGTATTAGAATGCATATGTTTATACATATATAGGTGAAGTACATATATAATTTTAATATAAACCATAGTGAATATATGTTATATTGTACAATATAATGTGTCATGTGTGTATATACGTAGAAAAAGGTGGGGAATG
>PUQB01000758.1:0-104585 GCA_003024785.1 Selaginella tamariscina | reverse complement strand
TCAAAATAAATAAATAAGTTAAATATTAATGTATTTTATTTTAGAAAATGTACAATAGTTCTCATTAATACTATTTAAGAGCACTCTCATTTTTATAAACCACCACATGGAAAAGAATAATTACATATACACAAATAATTTTTTAATAAAATTATTTATTAAAGATTAAATCTTCTTTCTAAAAAATTGAATTTTATATTTCTTTGATTAATATATATAATTTTGAATTGTAAAGAACAAAATAATGAAAAGAATGAACTTGATGACACATTGGTTATACATATTTTAAACATACTATTTACACATGTTTCGTACAACTCTATTTGGTAATCATGTGGGATATGTCATACATTATTATTTATAATTTGTGTATTTGCAATATGGTTTATGTGTGGATTAAGAAAGAAGTTGAAGACACAATAAGGTAAGACATAATATATATTTGACATATGTTTAACTTTTAGTTTTTTACAAAGATATGAAATAATTGTTTTGAAGTAGTGACATAAATAATGAATTGTTATTTGTAATTTTCATACCTTCTGAAATTCATTTTAAATTTTATCTACTTACATTTGAACCTAAACTAAACTGAATGCATTTTTTACATTTGAAATAAAATAAAATAAAATCTTAGAATTAGGTTTTATGGTTGAAAATAAATAATTAACATGTAATTAGAAATTTAATTAAGTAGTATTAACATGTAATTAAGAATTTAATTAAGTAGTATTAACATGTAATTAAGAATTTAATTAGTAGTATTAAATGTAATTAAGAATAATTAAGTAGTATTAACATGTAATTAAGAATTTAATTAAGTAGATTAACATGTTATTAAGAATTTAATTAAGTAGTAGGAATAATATAGTACAAAAACATTAATAAATTGGTCAGGTTCAGACCAGTTTTTACGGGTAATAATTAAATATTTCAACACATGATTAAGAAATGACTAAGTTATTTAAACATGTTTAGAGCATTACATAAGCATACACAGAAAATTATGGTTATATGTGTAGCAGACATATTTATCAATATTGTAACTAAAATGAGAATGATATATAAGAATGAAAATATAAAGAAAAACTTAAATTAATACTTACATATTAATTATTAATATTTTAAACATATATTTTAAAGAAATTTCTTTAAACA
The DNA here is from genome assembly GCA_003024785.1 of Selaginella tamariscina. NCBI lineage: Eukaryota > Viridiplantae > Streptophyta > Lycopodiopsida > Selaginellales > Selaginellaceae > Selaginella > Selaginella tamariscina. Next base: position 103,427 of record PUQB01000758.1, on the reverse strand, counting down.
AATATTTTTAATATATCTTTATATTAAAAAATATTAATTAAATAATTAAATTATTAATTATTAAAAAAAAATGAAACTATAGACATTTCCATTTTACTTATAAACGTTCATCTACCTCAATTGTTCATGTACTGGGAAAGTGTATTGAACTCAACAGAGTAGAGCTTCTCTGGTTCTCTGTTGCTCCCAAAGTTGACACGACGTGCAGAAACCTCAATGCTTGCCTCCCGAAGTACATGGAAACCTCAACCTCTCGGCCTTTCCAGATGAAGATCTTCATTTCTGTCCAGAGAAAAGCTTGCCATCTCTTCACAGCCAGATCTGTGTATGTTGGAGCAATGCCACTGCTGGAGCTGTACAGTTTTATATCAAGTGCCTCCGGGTTATGACACAAGGAAAAGTAGCTTCAGTGACAGAGATTCTCCCCACAGACTCACCTTTGGCCACAAACAAGGAGAAAACTTCCTGCAGTATCAACGTCATCGTATATGAACATGTGAGACGGATCCATCTGCCTAAAGGTCGAGACGTCGGTTGCCTACCATCTTTTGGAGATTCTGGACAGAACCACCCCAGTCCCAAAACCGATTGCCACAGCACCCTTGCATATGGCCGCACCCGGATTGGGAGGAGCTATCACATCGTGCACAGCACCTTGAAACTCAGCTTTGATCTTCTGCACCAGGTACTGATTCTCAGAGAACCCCCCAACTAGGAATATGTATTTCACATCTCGGTGAAGAGCTTTGTAAATGAGCTGGATAGCTTTATCCAACTCAGTATCAAGATGGCTTTCATCTGTTCGCTGGAGATCTCAACTTCTTCATAGTACTCTTCAGGGTTTTCAATCCCCAATTGTTCATCATGCTTCCTCCATGCCTTGGACAACTTATGAGGCACCTCAAAGAACTTTGAACCTGTCCCATCAAAGGAGCACTTCCCTCTGGCTCCAAGCCACCACTGGACAATCATATGCACAGTACCAGGCTCTTGAGATTTGAAGCGTTCAAAGCATCCAATCTTCTTCTTCAGAAACTCCATGAAGTTCCGGTCAACAAATGTACCTCCTCCTGTGTCCCCGGAACTTGCACGCACCTCATGCACATTCCTGGTGCACTCCAATGTACTCTCAGCCTTCTCATGAACCACTATATCAATGGTTCCACCCCCAATATCAGCCAACAAGAACTTGTCACCTCTATTGAGACTTACACAATCCCTCAGCTGCTTCTGGCATGCAAACGATGCAGCTTCTGGCTCCAAAACGATCCTCACCGGGTAACGACTGGCATCAATACTGGAGCTGTACTTACCTTGAGCAAGCCATCTCTGCATACTTTAGCATCCTTGCCTTTGCTCTCTCGCTCCAGATAGCCGGCACTGTGAGACACCATTGAACATCAGTCTTCCCATACTTTTCCTTGAGGTGACCGGCTATAAAACCCGAAATCGACAATCAACTTCTGATGGTGTGTGTGAAATGTGTATTGCATACCCACACACCTGAAATGCAACGCAGATAGTCAACAATCAACTTCGCAGCCTCGTAGAATCCGTTCAGCCCAGAACGAGGTGTAACCTCAGAAGACTCAGCAAGTAGAAGCTTGAAGGAGAAGAAAAGTTCCCCAACTTCCCGCTTCATATCTTCTCCGTCTGGAGGACAGCCGTGTTCTTTGACCCAGCCTGACCGAAAACTCTGGAGAGCTGACGTGTACTTCTCCAAGGCAGTCCACCCCCATTCAGGCTGCACACAGTCACCAGCAGTGTAGAAGAGGATTGTCTGAGTCTTACAGTATGGCCTGCTTGCATTGGGCCACTCCTGCAAGAGGTGGAGATCTTCAGGATCAGAACGATGAGCAAATGCAAAGCCAGAGTACGTCGTGCCAAAATCTAATCCTACCACGATCTTTGGTTTGTCTGAGGGAGCAAAAGCCATTGGACTGAGAAACTTCAAACGACTAGAAACAGAGATTTGCGGTTTTCTCACATTTCCATTAAAGCCACAATCATTAAATGTGTAAACTATAATATAATAAATTATGTAGGTATATTCTTATATCACGTACGACATTGTGTGTGCCGAAAACATTAAATTTTGCTATCTTATATTAATTTATTTAATTTATAGGTACATATATGGTGAGTACGTTTGTTAAACTGGTTTTAAAGGATGGTTAAAATCAAGACACTTGGACTTATCAATTTATAGGGATTGTATATTCATTACTTCCGGACTAGTGTTGAAACGAACTCCTAACGATGCTCTGTGTGGCTGGCAGTAAAGTTTTCCTAAAAAATACTAACCACCATATATGCAGTAGAAAATCTCCATAACTCACAACAAAAACCCTAAACCATGTTGATTACTTTGCTGTAGCTCCTCCTCCACTCACCCATGCAGGGTTAAAGGGGATTGCTGCAAAGCTATTTAGTATAAGTAAGCACAATTTCACCATAAATTTTGGTGCTTATTTGTGTAATTAATTACACCAGTGTTGTTAGTTAATCACATGAGTTACGAAAAATTGAAGCAACATATTATGTCTGTCATCAACCATCAACGCCCGTAGTAAATTCCATATAACGATTACATAAAATTATCTGGAATGATTATCCTAAATTAAATTTAATAATTATCTTAAACTCATAAAATTAAGATGGATAAACATCGATGGTCATTTTATTATTTGATGATTTAGGAATAAATTACTAAATTAAGAATAATAATTAAGTTAAGTGTTAAGTTCGAGTGAAGGGTCACATTAAAAATAATAATTAAGTTAAAGATTCAATTTAGAAATAAATTCACCATATTAAGAATAATTAAGTTAAATTAAGAATAAACTTATCAAGTTTACAAAAAGATAAACTCACAAGATTAAGAATAATAACTAAGTTAAAGATCCATTTTAGAGATACATTCATCTAAAGAGCATGTATAAAAGGCTAAATATAATATCACCATTTGAAGATAATAATTGGGTTAATGGACTCACCAAGTTAAGTACAATGATAAGTTTAAGTTTATACTGTGTATTTGTGTGTCATGGATGTCCCTTCCAACCATTGATATTTTATCCCATCCTCCAATTATCCTAAATTCGCCATCCAATGGTTATTATTATACCTCATTCAACAATTAATAACTAAGTTAACAATTTATAACTTAGGAATAAATTTACTGTGTTAAGGATAATAATTATTAAGGGTCATTAAATAATTAATCTTAAGCATGGGTAAATCTAAATCTATTAAGTTAAGAATAACAATTAAATAAAAAAATATGAAATAGTTAAGCCCATGCATAAAATCTTAAGAATAAACTCTTAAATTAAGAATAATATTTGGGTTAAAAATTTAATTTAACTAGGTTAAGGGTTTAACTTAAGAATAAACTCATTAGGTTAAAAATAATAATTATCTAACTTAGAAATAAAATCATTATGTTAAAAATAACAACTAAGTTAAATGTAATTAAGCTTAGGCATGGGTAAACTTATGAACTTACATTCACCATGTTAAAGATAATAACTACATTAAAGATTTAGTTTATATATAAATTCATTAAGTTAAGAATAACAACTGAGTAATAATAAATTATTATTATTAAATAGTTAAGCCCATCAATAATGGATATATGTATTAGTCTTATATAAACTTTTATTTAGTGTGTATGTCTGTCTGTTGTGAACATTCCATTCAACATCCATTATAAATCCTAAACTGACATACACTATTAAGACTATTGCATCAAATATGGGTCATGTACGACTATGTATAACATAGATAGGAGTAAAATCACTAGGATTAAACATATTAATTGAATTAAGAGTAAATTCACTAAGTTAAAGATAAATATTTAATTTAAAATAGTAATTAGGTTAAGGATCTAATTTAAAAATAAATTACCAGATTAAAATTAGGTCCATTAATTAATAAATTATTATTAAATAATTAAGTTCAATGGGCGGGCATGCGTACTAACCGATTATATATTTTATTAATAGCTTAACTACAAATGTATTGTCAATAACTTCAACTTTAAGTATTGAGGTACATCAAATAGGGACAAGTGGCCTAGCAACTGAAGGGTGGTAATGAACCCAAGTACACCTTGGTTCTGAAGCATTGAACAACTTATCAACTTTAAGTGTATTCAGTTCATTAGATCTCCTCTTACACGCACAACCACCCTTATAGCTCAGGCTTTTTCTTTTAATGGTTGTGGCCTGTTAAACGAAGACCTTCTAGGCCTGGCTCTACTAGACGCACCAAAGCTCGTGGTAGCCTCTTGCTGTATTATTTAATTAAATTAATTATTTTCAAAAATCCAGAAAAGAAAACGACAGCAACAAGTGTAATCCAGGCGGTTCATCTGCACACACGAGACAATTCCATGCAGATTCTCAGTTCATTAGATCTCCTCTTACACACATTCTACTTCTAGGTCATTATAGTTGCAGTCCAAAATTATAACTAGGCTTTTATTTTTTGATATTAATAATTATGGGCTAAATTTGAAGGGCTCTTAAGCCGTCAGACTAAAGGGCATTTGTAAGAGAGGATTGGCAAAAACCGGGCTTCGTACAACGGGCTTTTCGCATATTCCCGATATCCAGAGATATTCTGTCAAATAAAAGGGAATATTCTAGAATATTCTGCCAAGTAGATTATCTTTAACTTTCATTATAAAATGCCGACCAACAAGTGAAAAACGCTAATTATTTGCCGACTAGACTTTACTATACCGACTAAACTTAAAAAGTCGCAGGTTCGACATTGCGCTTGCAACCAACCAATAACCGATGCACTTCTGCTGGAGTAAGGGTCCGCCTCTGTAAGAAGTAAGTAATCGTTGGGTCTAATCCAAGAACATGAGTGTACACAAAATACATGTGTTGGCAGGGGCTCCAGTTCTTGGCTTTCTGAAAAGTTGCACAAGTGCATGACGGAACAGCAGAAATTGTTACCTTAGCAGATTGCATGCCTGCAGAGACAATGAAGGCCTCAGTCTTCCCTCTTTGAACCACCTCCACGTTGTTGATCCGACCTTGAAGAATCTTTGCCTGGTTGTAATGTTTCTCATGTTCCTTGGACATTCTTGTTGGTGTTCGCACACTCCGTCCATGGTATGTTGGTACTCTATGTGCTCCCTCTCCTCTTGGTGGTGATGGTGTTCGATCCATTCGGCTACTACTGTCGTCTACCATTTCTTCAAATCCCTCCAACTTGAATCCTGCTTTCAGAAGAGCTTCAACCTCATTTGCATTCAAGTTTGTTCCTTTTTGAACTGGCCAAACCTCTGGAACTTCTGGAATACTCTCAGGAGGAATCCCTGCATATGGTCGTCTGAAGCAACAAGAATCGCGTGGGCAGAACCATAGCATCTGATGAGTGAACTCAATGTTCCCAAATGCATTTGTATATTGCCGTCTACCGTGAAATCCTGGTGCCGGTACACGATGTGGATATCCTATGGGTCTGCCACACTTGCTGTTACCGTCCTGAGTGAGACCTAGACATTTCACCTGACTTGCCTCCCCAATGCGTCTGATGGCCCACTGAGTCATCAACGTCTCTCTTTCAGTGACATTGACATCTTGAAACTTGAGTTTTTTCCTGCGTGCATTTGGGATGACTTGTTCTGCATATTGTGTGTCATGTCTATGTGTACGAAGTGCATCAATCCCATGGTCCCCAGTTGACGGTTGACGAACGGTTCGAACACGAACATTTGTTGTAGAGGCAAACTCTGGACTTGCAAGATGCTCTTCATCACTAACAAGATTTGCAAAAGTTGTTGGAGACACTGATTTTCCCGCTGAAAGTTTCTGCTGTGCACGTTTCAGAAGAGTTTCCATGGAAGGACCTGTGCCTGAATATCTCCCTTCAAATGATGCCTTGACCTTTGCACTTTGGAAAACAGCATCTGTTAAATCTAACATTGTTGCCTCCAACAAAGGAACACGCTTCGTCAGCCTTGCTCTTCGTGCTCTTGCATGAACAACTTCGGAGTTGTTAGTGGTAGGCACATTCGCAACACCATCTTCTGTCAAGTCAATTATCTCTGTCATGGAAATATGATCTTCATGTCTTGCCCACCATGACAGCCATGTTTGCAAAGCGCTAACGTTACTGGACCTGCCTTCCCAAAATGACTCCAACATTACTCGTCGTTCCAACTTATCTTGGTTGGTTAGTGCTGCAGGCCATGAGCGTGCAAGGTTCATGTGCTCCTCCCTGTGTTCCTCAAGTATCCACTTCTTTGTAACTTGACGCACTGACTGCATGTAATGGAACAAACAACTCCTTTCTCTTCCTCTCATCTTTGACCCATTGTTGAAAACTTGACGCAATGCTAACCAAATTGCACCTGACTCATCTGACATGAACCCCGCAAAGTTCACATTATGAAGTCCTTGCTTGCTGCACACTTGAAGCATAGTGTTCAAAAATTTGATCACCGCCACACTATCCTCCCTGATCATGTCACCATAAGCAAGTGTCACCATCGACCTTAAACTGCACAAACATAAGTGCATTATATTAGTAAGTATTTTAAAACATAGATATGTTAATACTTACAATGGATCATAGAGATGTATTCCCAGTGTACACCAATCATCAATACGATATGTGTGGTCTAGCACCACCCACTGCTGTTCGAGATCACCTCCAGATTGACACCTTCTAATGTAGTCTATTCCGGATCCTGGGCCGGCAACTGTCATTTTGAAGATTAAAGGCTGCTCTTCAGCTCCGTTGAGGTCCATTCCGGGTATGTGGATAACATGTATGAATGGGATTGATAGCTTCTTCTTTAACTGCAGAAGTCCTTCGTAACCTTCTTTGAAACGAGTGTCTGTTGTTCTAGCCTGAGATATCCATTCTCTTGTTCTACATTGGAAAGGTTAAGCATCTCCAAAAGGAAATAATAATTTTTTTGCTTACCGGCGGTGATTTGTGAGTGGTAGTAGATCTGACAGAACCTTGTCGTATGATACATCTCCAGAATCTGTTACCAGTTTTTCCAAAATTATATTGCGTGCTGCTTGAAACTCTATGACACGTTGATTAGTTCTTGGGGTTGCAGCGACTGCTTTGTTGATTGTCTCCTTAGCTCTGTCTTTAGAGACCATGGATTCGGGTGGTCTACGTGGGTGTTGATGTTCTCCAAGATGGATGAAAAGCCTCGTGCATGTGATATCATCTGGAATTATGTAATATGCAACAACGGAGCATGTCTGCACTAGAAGGGGCTCATTGTTGCAATGCACACACTTCATTCCAAGCACTCTACCATCTGAAGATAACTGGACTTTATCAATGGTGCCCTTAAATTGGCAGTCATTTGCTTTCTTACTGAAGCTGATGAACGGACATGTTTCCTTTACGCATTTCATGTGGCCAATACATGAACTGCGACTAACACGAGCTGGAACATTCCAATGTGTTGTGCAGCGTTGAGTCCAGTAATCACACCCATCCTTCCTATTCATCCCTTTGTACTTGTCCTTCATTGTTTCGTGTGCTGGCAACTCGTAAATCACATTTCCGTTGCAATCTTCTGGGACCTCAGCAACTTGCTGAATCGATGACGAGACCACCAGTTGCTTCCCAATCCTACATCTCTGACTATTGCGAAGTATTGTTACCATAGAATTGTCCCGATCTGTTGTCTCCAACCGGAATAGCGGTCCTTTGGAAGGAAGAAGTGTGTAATACACAAAACTGCTAGCTCTTGCCCCTTCTGGTTCTACCTCAACATTCGCAGCATCTCCACCAACAACAGACATCAAATGCAGCACTTTAAAAGATTGCCAAGGTGGAATGTCAAATGCAGACCTGAGATCTGTTTCAAAGACAAATGCAATACCATCTTCATCTGCAGGGAAGTCCTTGTCAACACCATTGTAGCTGATTCTTGCCATGTAGCAAAAATGGAACAAACAAAAGTTAAAATTCAAAGACAATGAACATATTACACACGATGGTTAATGTGTTTGTTAGTCGTGAGGCAATCATTTCATTGACAAATATTAAAAATAATATTAATTGCGTGCGTCTGGGTAGAAGAGTGAAATTAATTTACTGCGTCTGGGTAGGTTTTTTGTAAATTAAAAAGTTTTACTATGTACAAGTGGCGATCATGCATGCAATATGTTTACAGAAATTAGGTTGGTTTTTAATTGATTTAGGGCGGCTAGGGTTTTGCAATTAGGGCGGCTAGGGCAGCGAGGGCGGCTAGGTTTTCGTGGAGCAGCGGCGCATTTGGGGGCATAGCGTGGAGCAAGTGTGGCTCCAGGGATTAATCACAATAGGCTTCCATTGAGGGGGTGAGTATTTTCTGATTTCTTCATGATCTTTCATGATCTGTTCATCTTTTTACATCTCTTCACAGTTGCAAGAAATCCGAGTCGGCCTGCCGACTCGGACTGACTTCGTTGTCCGTCCCAGTCGGCAGGCCGACTGGGGTGGACTGTTCCAGATCCAGTCAACATTTTGACCGGGGTTGACTGTTCCAGCCCCAGTCAGCATTTTGACTAGGGTTGACTGTTCTAGTCCCACCTAGCATTTTGACTGGGCCTTGTTCGTTCCCAGTCCCAGTCGGCATGCCGACTGGGCCTCCCTTTGTTGCCAGGCCCAGTCGGCATGCCGACTGGGACTCCCTTTGATGCCAGTCCCAGTCGGCATGCCGACTGGGCCTCCCTTTGTTGCCAGTCCCAGTCGGCATGCCGACTGGGACTCCCTTTGATGCCAGGCCCAGTCGGCATGCCGACTGGGACTCCCTTTGATGCCAGTCCCAGTCGGCATGCCGACTGGGACTCCCTTTGATGCCAGTCCCAGTCGGCATGCCGACTGGGACTTACAGCAACTGCTCTCTCAGTCGGCACGCCGACTGTGAGGGCTAGTATGTTTTTTTAATTTTTATTAAACATCTTTGAACATTTATTACAGTTTTTTGTTAAACCTTATTGCTTTTGTAGATGCGCTCTTCACAACGTTTACAAGAAAAGAAGATGAAGGAGCCTACTGAGAGAGAAGCAGAAGCTAGAGCTGCAATTCAGAGAGGGCGTCGGGGTCGTGGGAGAGGAAGTAGGAAGCTGGCTGTTGGTTCAGGAACAAGGACCTTCAAGTGATTGCTATAGCTCCAGTTGAACAGGCAAGCCAGCAGGACTGGTCAGGAGAGCAAGAGGATGTAGTTCAACCCCAAAAAGGGCCATCAGGACTTTGTTGAAGAAGTTGAGGAAGATGCGTCTACCACAGGAGACACAGGAGCAGACAGAAGGCACACAAGCCTCATGCGCAGTGACTTTTGTCGAGTGACAAAGAGGATGAACCCAAGAGCAAGAAGAGACGACGCAAAGCTGCTGGAGATTCAGAGGCTGCTAAGAAGAAGAAGAAGGGGAAAGCAGAAGTGCCAGATAATGAGGAAGTTTACAACATTGCAGCCAGCATGCATTCGGAGAGTGCAGTGCGTCTTCTCGCGAAGATCACAATCCGAGAATATGGAGAGGCACCGGATGTCCTATTTGCCTGAATTCTGGGAAATGAGCAGGTGCGGAGAGTCAATCCAGCGGATCTGGAATCTTTGACTAGGAGTTTCAAGAAGGCAGTTGGTTATTTGCGCAACACCACTCAGTTCATCCTTCAAGTTGGGGACCCCATGACAGATGCAGATCTGGCAGCATTGAGAAGCGATGAAGCGATGTATGCTCAGCATTTGGCTTTTGAGGAGGAGCTTCAGTCCGACATGTTCCGGCAATGGGCACCAATGCTTTCGATGAAGAAGTTCATCTGTTGGGATGGTAATCACAGGCTAAAGGTGCTTCAGAAGCTGTACACAGAAGACACGGAAGATAAGATTCAGTGGGCAGTGAGAGTGCGTTCAGGCTTCATCCGTGCTGGGGTCATGGATAATCTTCAGCTTGTGACAATGTTTCAGCAAATTAATAGGTAAACATAGTGACCTCTAGATCATAGGATTAACTAACTTCGAGCTTTTCAAATATGCAGTTCCTCCGCAACGGCAGTGCAAACCACACTGCCACATCTTCTGCTATCTGTGAAGACATGTTGCACCAGTGAGGAGGGCACAGCGAAGATCTTGGCCAGGCTCAGTGACAAGGAACGAGATGACATAAGAAAGTGGAAGGAAAGCGCGACTGGACAACAAGCTTGGCATCCACTTCCGAATTTGATCTGTGCAAAGATCTTTTTTGAGGTACCACGTCTCACACTTATATCACTTAGTTGATTACGTCTGTGAATTACAGAGTGAGATTGAGGATGATCTTGAGAAGGCTGCAAGGGCATCCAAAGGCAACAAATACCAGGAGCAACAACAGGTCTACATTAAGCATGACAAGCGCATGATGAAGATCTTAGCCATCATCGATCCTGCATTGGGTGAAGAGTGGTTCGACAAGGTGACCCAAATCACATGGAAACAATGCAGATGGATGGGGTTGGAAAAGCTGTACGCGCTTTCAAGGGCGAGAATTCCAAACGAGACGAGAATCATGTACTTCAATAAACTGGTACGTCTCGATCTGAAGAGAGAGCAAGAGACACTTGGATTGCCGGGTGTTCAGGATAAGGAGTGGATAAGGTGGTTTACTATCGATTTGTATTGGCGGGCAATCAGAGAGGAGGCAGTACAGATTCTCACGGGACTCATCGAGGATGGCGAGTGGAGCAGGCCGGTTACAGATTTCACGACTTGGTGCGATGAAGTGCGGGTAAAATGCAAGAACGTGATGTTCCAGCCATTCCATGAGTGTGTGAAGTTCACTTACTCCATAGAGCCGAAAGAGTTCCTCGAACACGAAGAGACAGCAAGAAGGATGATTTGGAGGTAAGGATGATCTTCTTGACATTGTTACATTCTGACACTACTATATGTTCATTACAGGTATGTCGCAGCGAGAAAGGTGCCTCACACACAGACTATGGTATTCTGGTCAGATTACATGGAAGCACCACACATGTGGTCGAAGACAAGATCTGGCCTGACAGAGTTCGAGCGTGTACACGTACCGTTCTGGCTTGATTATCCACCTGGGCAACCACCAACATGGGAGAAGGATCTCTACAATGAACACTCAAAAGATCTCCCATGCATCTCATGGGATCCGGCAGAGGTCGACTTCATTAAGAAGACAAAGGCCAAGGCAAAGCGGCGTCAGCCTGTGCAGCAGTCAAAGAAGACCTCAGATACAGTAGCTGGCACCTCCACTACTCGCGATCCAGCTGCCTTCTTCAATTTATCTGAAGTGCTACCATCGCAGGGAACCATGGACATCAAGGATGACTTGGTCACATTCGTCCCTTCACTTGCTACAACTCGAGGTGATAATTTCTTGGCGATTGATGACATCGAACAGGCCGTGCTCACGGATGAGAAGGAAGAGGAGGTTCCTGACGCTAGACTGGTTCCTTATAGAAAAGTTCAGACACAGGTGGCCAGGTACCATACAGCTGACAGCCAGACTCGCTACCAGCATATTGCGGGAGAATATGGTTTCAACTTGGTGATCTTCGACCTTCCAAATGGGACCTTGCCAGGAAATACAACGAGTGATACGCCATACCTCTACCTTGATCCAGTGAAGTTCGATGAAGCACTCCAGTTTGCAGGTATGCATATGGCTGCAAATGGTTGGTTGGTTGTGTTTGCTGCAGCAAACACCTGGGATCAAGTTGTCCGAGCTGCAAGTGTGGTGGACCTTCAACTTGCTGCAACGTACTACATCTACAGAGGGCGTGGTTGGGGCTACCGCAACAAGATGAAGGTACTTTTTTCTTTATTCATGAAGTTCATTAATGATTTTGATGTTTTAACAGGAGAGCATCCTGCTCCTTCTTGTCTTCCAAGATGCATCTAGAGGATTGCGCGATAATCCACTGCGTTTGTCATCAACAATTCTTGTTGATAATCCTGAGCGGTTCCAAGAACCATGGTAGGCATTTCATTTCAACAATTAAGTATTTACCATTATCTTCACATGCAGGATGGACTACCAACCGAAGAGCACTCGATTGATGCAGCTCGTGATAGAACGACTCACCCGGCCAGGTGATCTTATCTGGGATATAGGCAGTGGTACGGGGTCCTCAATGCTTGCAGCTATCGAGCTGGGGAGAAACATTGTTGGGACTGAGAAGAACCCTGAGCTCGGGAGAATTGCTATGAACAGGATTAAAGAGAACATCCAGCCAGAGGAAATCCCAACCCAACCAATAGCGACGTCAAGTAGGACTGGTGGTTCACGAATTGCAGCATTGCTCAATCGTAAGAAGAAGTGACAAGTGTTGAATTGTACTCTTTGGTGTTGAAATAAAACTTTAATAATACAGTATAAACATGGCTATGATTAAATATTTTTTGTTGTTAATTGCCGACTGAGCCAAAATCCTAAATTCTAAGAATATTTAGGAATATATTCTGGTAGATTCTTTAGAATATTCCGGGTCCAAGCCCGGAAGCCCGGAAGCCCGGAAGCCCTCTTTTTGTCGGGACTCTTTGTAAGAGGCACCTTGCATGGAGGATAAAATGCATATTAAAATAAAGAAAATGTTCATCTTTCTTGCAAGAAGAGCCTTCGAATTTATGCACTGATAAAGACCTGCACAATCTTTTAACTCCCATTCGAATTCATGAGAGACCCACAACAAAGCAGGAGGCCTTCGTTTGCCAAAGGGTAAAGGCGCGAAGAAAACGCCCCCGAGCAGTTGACTATGAATAATCAGTTGGTGATCGGTGGTATCATAAGTCCCGACCATTTCACAATGTGTGTGATCACATGCAAAAGGGCAAAAGGGCAAAAAGAAATGGGTTGCTTGGCTGAGAAGTTTTGACTTTGTTTTGATAAATTGGAAACGGAAAAGAACATTCATTTATAAAAAGGAGCTTTATCTTCCAGATGCTGAGTGTGCGTGCGTGTGTGAGAGACATAAACTTAATGAAACTCTCAAATATGGATTATAAAGCAAAGAAATGACATATAATAACTTGTTGCTGCTTTTATCGGTGGTTTTTTAGAGGGGGCATGCTGGTTCATGTCTTCAAACAAAATTGATAATAGAATCGCCACTATCGTAAGAAACCTACCCACGGGGCCTGTTCAGGTATGCCACCAAAGTATACACTTTCGCACACAAATTTAAATGGTAAGTGTGTGTATCATTAGGAACCACTACGTACAAACTAAAGACCCTCACAGAACCATCCGACCTTCCCCGAACTGTCTTTAGTCTCCACATGTTGTTCTCCAAAAGGCTTTCAATCTTAGTGTGCCCTTAATTCTCTTAGATCTAGGTATAACTCTTTAAAAATATTCTGGCTTATACCTTTTAGGGAATATTCTTTGATTTGTTATATGGGTCATAACAATCCTCCCAAGTCTTTGTCCTCAAGAATAGTATAACTTACTCAACTGGTCCTGTATCATTAGCCTTGTACATCCACAAAGAATCTACTCGGGATTCATTCCTTGTGAGTACTCTCTTTAATTGGCTAACATGAAACACTGGGTTTACCTTCACTCCTTCTGGTAGCCGTAGTCGATATGTCACTTTATCAATACGCTCTAGAATCTCATAAGGACCTGAGTACCTAGGAGACAATTTATCATTGCAGGCCACAACAGTGTTCCGCCTTACATGTGTGGCAAATACCACTCGGAGATATACATAATCTCTCACCTGGAACTCTTGGAAGCTTTTGTGCTCATTAACAAACTTGATAGCTCAGCTCTGAGCTGCTTGTAAGTTCTTCTTGCACAAATTCTGAATGTTTCCAAGTTCAACACTCAGATCTTTAGCTTCCTCATTTATGTTGCCTTGAGCTTTCTTACTTGCTAAACCCAACTCAAAAGCTGTGTCCAAACATAGCATAGTATGGACTCATTCCAATGCTACTGTGTCCTTGGTAAATGGGTGACAAAGTCCATAAAGATACTGCCCCATTGCCTGTTTAGAATAGGCAATGGTACTAATAGCCCACCTGGTTTCTCCTTAGGCACCTTTACTTGCTGACACTTGTCGCAAGTCCTGCAGTACTCTATGATATCAACTTTCATATTCCTCCAGTAAAACCTCCTCTTGATTAACTCATACATTTTCCTCCCCCCAAAATGACTAACCTCTGGGCAATCATGATGAAAATATAGTACCTGGTTAATTAAATGGTCCACATGAGGAAGATACACACGGCCATTGTAATACAAAACTCCATCCTGAAATGAGAATGGTTACTCTAGCTCTCCTCTGAGCTCCTGCACCTCGACGTCTTGTGCTTGAGCATGTTGAACTACTTGGCTAAACTCATTGACTGTCCTTGTTAATGCATTACATAAGCGTGTTTGGAATTCTCCAACTACTATGGCTCTCCTAACACGTGACAAAGCATCTGCCACCACGTTAGCCTTCCCCGCATGATGCTCAATAGGAAATTTGTTAAACTCCATGAGCTTAACCATCCAACGAGCTTAACCATCCAACGAGCTTGTCGACAGCTCTTTCTATATGAACAAATACACCAAAGGCTTGTGATCTATAAACATCTTATAAAGATAGTGCCTCCAAATTCGTAATGCATTAATAATATTTAGTAATTCTTGCTCATATGTTGAGTACCGTTGCTCTATAAGATTCAAAGTACAACTCTTATAAGCAATAGGCCTTCCCTCTTGCATAAATACAACTCCAATGGCCACTCCACTTGCATCACACAATACCTCATAAGGCTTAGAGGGATCTGCAATACATAAAACTAAAAACTACTCTCTCTGAAGCACTTCATGCAAAGGGAATGTCCTTCCTTAGCAACCTAGTTAACGGAGAAGCTTTCTTGGCATAATCCTTAACATACTGCTGATAATAACCAACCATGCCCAAGAAACTCCGTAACTCTTCTGCATTGCTAGGAACTGGCCATTGCTTCACCATTACCACCTTTTGTGGATCAGTCTTCATTCCACTTGGCGTCACAATGTAACCCAAATACTCCACTTCGCACTAAGCAAATGCACATTTGCTCTTCTTTGCATAGAGCTTATTCTCCCTCAACAACTGAAGAACTCTTCACAAATGCTGCACATGCTCCTTCATATTCTTATTGTAAATAAAAATATCATCGAGGAAGATCTCCACAAAGTCATGCAAGTAGTCACCAAACACCTCAGTCATCAACCGAGTGAATGTGACTAGGGCATTTGTTAAACCAAATGGCATAATAGTGAACTTGAAATGCCCAAAGCTAGTGTTGAAAGCAATTTTGTAAATATTTGCCTTCTTCACAGCAATCTGATGATACCCACTGCACAAATCTATCTTGGTGAACACTCTGGCTCCACCGAGATGATCCATGATAGTATCCACATGTGGCATGGGCATCCTGTCCTTCATTATTTGCTTGTTGAGAGCTCTATAGTCTATGCATATCCTCATGGTGCCATCTTTCTTCCTAACAAGTAATACTTGTGCACCAAATGGAGACTTACTCAGTTGTATGAAGCCATATTCCAATAGCTCCATCACTTGTTTCTTAACCTCTTGTTCCTTAGCATGGCTTAATCGGAATGGCTTACGGTAAATGGCTTTCGTACCTTGTTCCAACAAAATCTCATGCTCTACACCTCTTGTATGTGGTAAGCCATGAGGTAGCTCGGGAGGGAAAACGTCAGCAAACTCCTCGCACAACAACTTTTCTCAAGGTGACAGTAAAAGAACTCATTTGGAGACTCAAGCTTTGTTCCAAACCAAGTGTCTTTCACTTCACTATACTCAAGCTTCATGTGCTTGGTGCTCCACTAGATCTTAGGATCCACATGCACTAGCTCCGCAAGAAAAAAAGTCTCCACCAGTTGGGTTTTGCCAACCTCTAGCTGTAACTCCTCCATACAACCAATTTAGCTCTATGTGACAATTGAGCCATAATCTTGTATTGAGGCACAATCTTCGTGCAGCTCTACCAGCTGGGTTTTGCCAACCTACAATTGTAACTCCTCCACACAAGCACTGTAGCTTTGTGTGATAGTTGAGCCCTCAATCTCGTATTGAGGCACAATTTTCGTGCAGCTCCACCAGCTGGGTTTTGCTAACCTCCAGCTGTAACTCCTCTACACAAGCACTGTAGCTCTATGTGATAGCTGAGCCCTCAATCTCGTATCGAGGCACAGTCTTTGTGCAGCTCTATTAACTGGGTTTTGCCAACCTACAACTGCAACTCCTCCACACAAGCACTGTAGCTCTGTGTGATAGCTGAGCCCTCAATCTCGTATTGAGGCTCTTTGTGTAGCTCCACCAGTTGGGTTTTGCCAACCTCCAGCTATAACTCCTCTACACAAGCACTATAGCTCTGTGTGATAGTTGAGCCCTAAATCTTGTATTAAGGCATTGTCTTCGTGCAGCTCCACCAGCTGGGTTTTGCCAACCTCTAACTGTAACTCCTCCACACAAGCACTGTAGCTCTGTGTGATAGCTGAGCCCTCAAATTCAACAGTCTTTGTGGGCAAGCTGCACTCCTCCACTAACTTTGTTGACACAAAGTTATCGTTACTCATGCTATCCACAAGAACTCGCACTGGACGTTCACCAAGTCGTCCCTCCACCACAATAGCACGTGTGTGTGGCTCCTCCCGTGCCATGTAGTTTACCTGTTGAGCAAGAACAAATAGAAATTTACTTTGTGGTTTAGAGAAGTCTTCTTTGTGCTCCTCTCCATGCTCCATCTCTTAAAGCTTCTTAGGCATTTACTTGTCCTTAATGCCATTGAAACTTTTGCCCTTGGGCTTGCTTTTCCTTGGACAATTTGCCTTTCAGTGTCCAACGTCTCCACACATGTGGTATTATCCCTTCCCACTATGCACTCATCTTGAACCTTGCTCCGATACCAATTGTTAGGAACCAGTACAAACTAAAGACCCTCACAAAACCATCCGACCTCCCCCGAGCTATCTCTAGTCTCCACACGTTGTTCTCCAAAAGGCTTCCAATCTTAGTGTGTCCTTAATTCTCTTAGATCTAGGTATAGCTCTTTAGGAATATTTTGACTTATACCTTTTAGGAAATATTCTTTGATTTGTTATATAGGTCATAACATGTATGTACCGACGTATGTTTAGATAACGAACTTTTGTTCCTTGAGGTTTCTTTTTTGGACAACTCCAGCTAGTGTTACTGTTAACAGAACTAAAATTTCATGTGACACGCATTATCAACTCACATTAACAAAATAATTAAATGTAAAGAACAACCAAGAGGTACCTTGTGTCCACCATACGTTTCCCTGTTGAAAATATTATCTTTTTAGTGTTGAGAAGTTGTCTATTTGATAGATGTTTATGTTCCAATACCGAAGGAGTAGAAGTTGGAGGTACCTGTTCAAATATACAAGAAGATAAATTAAATGCAATATGTGTGTATGTGTATGTGAGAGAGGGAGATAGGGGAGAGAGAATATACATACAAAGGTAGGACATGATTTCATAAGTGGAGATAATGCAATATGCATGTGTGCCTGAGGGAGACATACACACAAAGGCAGGACGCGATTTTATAAGTGTTAAAAGGACCAACTTCCCAAAGACAGCATTTCCCCCATTTTTTTTATAACCCTATTAAACCCAAATTAACATTTGCAGTTGTCTTTGTGCGAGTGTGCACATGATGTAACAAACTTCTCTTCTCTCTCTCACACACTTATATTTATATGTTTGTACCGTCGTATAACAAATGCATATGTAAATTATGAACTTTCCAATGTACCTCGGTGGCGAATGTTATAAATGAGAAAATAAAATAAACAAATAAACAATATCCAAGGCCAATCCAACTCCTCAATAGACCACTGGAATGTCGGGCGTACGCTTGTGTCCTTTGGCCAGGTCATGGTGATGTAAATGAGATGCTAAAGCCCTTTGCTTAACGTTAGGATCGATACTTGACTTTCTCACTATTATAATAAACCCTTGGCCCAAGGTTAGTAGGCCTCTTGGCCTAAAACTTGCATTCTTCGACTAGGTTGTGGCAATGTAAATGAAATGGTAGAGCCTTTGGTTAGCATGTGAGAAGCATTAGGTATGCTTGGCTTTTGGTTAGACTATATAATTGGCTTTTGCTTGGTGCTTAGTCTTATTGTTGTTGCTACTCCACATGCGTTTTATATGTTATGGTATAGAATGCGTGTTTACACACGTTCCATAAGGCTATGTTTGGTTAATCGTTTGCACATGTTCCATATGGCTCTATTTAGGGAACACATTGTTTTCACATTTTCCCTATGGCTCTATTTGATGATTATGTGGGTATGTCATGCATTGTTATAACTTTTTAATGTGTTTACACCGTGGTTTGTGAAATTGCATGAAAGACCATGCACCACGAACATAATATTGACTTTTTATTCTTTACGACTCTTTGCAAATAGTTTATTTAAGGATTGTGTGTGAGGTACATGATTGGTACTTATAATTTTCATGTATTTACATTATGGTTTGTGCAATTACCGTCTTAATTACTTGAATGTCTAATGTGCTACACATATTATGAATTATAATTTAGAATTTTTAATGTGTGATGCACATTGTGAATTACAATTTAGAATTTTTAATATGTAATGCACATTGTGAATTGCAACTTGGAATTTTTAATGTGAATTGTGTGTGTTATAACTTGCAAATAGTTTATTTAAGGTATGTTATAAATTGTTACTATAATGTTAAAGTGCTTATGTTATGGTTTATGTGAGATTATATTATGAAATGAAATACATTGTTTAAGAATTCGTTATGGATTGTGTTTGCATTGTGATTTATGTGAAACTAAATACAAAACTGAAAAAAGAATAAGGTGTTGCATAAAGAGACATGGCAATTAAAATGTGTAAGTGTTAATATGTGTTTGTTTATGGTGATTATTTAGAAATGAGAGGCGAGTCTCTTTTTAATACTTATAATAAAGTTGTAGAGTAGTGCGTTGTGGATGAGACCTAGACAATACATTTTAAATTAATTGGTTTTGTGAGGAATGGTGTTCAAAAAATGGATTACATGTTATATCAAAATAAATAAATAAGTTAAATATTAATGTATTTTATTTTAGAAAATGTACAATAGTTCTCATTTAATACTATTTAAGAGCACTCTCATTTTTATAAACCACCACATGGAAAAGAATAATTACATATCACACAAATAATTTTTAATAAAATTATTTTTATTAAAGATTAAATCTTTCTTCTAAAAAATTGATTTATAATATATTATAATTTTGAATTGTAAAGAACAAAATAAATGAAAAGAATGAACTTGATGACACATTGGTTATACATATTTTAAAACATACTATTTACACATGTTTCGTACAACTCTATTTGGTAATCATGTGTGGGATATGTCATACATTATTATTTATAATTTGTGTATTTGCAATATGGTTTATGTGTGGATTAAGAAAGAAGTTGAAGACACAATAAGGTAAGACATAATATATATTTGACATATGTTTAACTTTTAGTTTTTTACAAAGATATGAAATAATTTGTTTTGAAGTAGTGACATAAATAATGAATTGTTATTTGTAATTTTCATACCTTCTGAAAATTCATTTTAAATTTTATCTACTTACATTTGAACCTAAACTAAACTGAATGCATGTTTATTACATTTGAAATAAAATAAAATAAAATCTTAGAATTAGGTTTTATGGTTGAAAATAAATAATTAACATGTAATTAAGAATTTAATTAAGTAGTATTAACATGTAATTAAGAATTTAATTAAGTAGTATTAACATGTAATTAAGAATTTAATTAAGTAGTATTAACATGTAATTAAGAATTTAATTAAGTAGTATTAACATGTTATTAAGAATTTAATTAAGTAGTAGGAATATATAGTACAAAACATTAATAAATTGGTCAGGTTCAGACCAGTTTTTACGGGTAATAATTAAATATTTCAACACATGATTAAGAAATGACTAAGTTATTTAAACATGTTTAGAGCATTACATAAGCATACACAGAAAATTATGGTTATATGTGTAGCAGACATATTTATCAATATTGTAACTAAAATGAGAATGATATATAAGAATGAAAATATAAAGAAAAACTTAAATTAATACTTACATATTAATTATTAATATTTTAAACATATATTTTAAAGAATATTTCTTTTAAACATAAATTATTTTTAATATATTTCTTTATATTAAAAAATATTAATTAAATAATTAAAATTATTAATTATTAAAAAAAAATGAAACTATAGACATTTCCATTTTACTTATAAACGTTCATCTACCTCAATTGTTCATGTACTGGGAAAGTGTATTGAACTCAACAGAGTAGAGCTTCTCTGGTTCTCTGTTGCTCCCAAAGTTGACACAACGTGCAGAAACCTCAATGCTTGCCTTCCCGAAGTACATGGAAACCTCAACCTCTCGGGCCTTTCCCAGATGAAGATCTTCATTTATATCCAGAGAAAAGCTTGCCATCTCTTCACAGCCAAGATCTGTGGTGTATGTTGGAGCAATGTCACTGCTGGAGCTGTACAGTTTTATATCAAGTGCCTCCGGGTTACGACACAAGGAAAAGTAGCTTTCAGTGACAGACTGATTCTCCTCCACAGACTCACCTTTGGCCACAAACAAGGAGAAAATCTTCCTGCAGTATTCAACTCCATCGTATATGAACATGTGAGACGGTCGATCCATCTGCCTAAATGGTCGAGACGTCTGTATGCCGTACCATCTTTTGGAGATTCTGGACAGAACCACCCCAGTCCCAAAACCGATTGCCACAGCACCCTTGGATATGGCCGCACCCGGATTGGGAGGAGCTATCACATCGTGCACACCACCTTGAAACTCAGCTTTGATCTTCTGCACCAGGTACTGACTCTCAGAGAACCCCCCAACTAGGAATATGTACTTCACATCTCGGTGAAGAGCTTTGTAAATGAGCTGGATAGCTTTATCCAACTCAGTATCAAAGATGGCTTTCATCTGTTCGCTGGAGATCTCAACTTCTTCATAGTACTCTTCAGGGTTTTCAATCCCCAATTGTTCATCATGCTTCCTCCATGCCTTGGACAACTTATGAGGCACCTCAAAGAACTTTGAACCTGTCCCATCAAAGGAGCACTTCCCTCTGGCTCCAAGCCACCACTGGACAATCATATGCACAGTACCAGGCTCTTGAGATTTGAAGCGTTCAAAGCATCCAATCTTCTTCTTCAGAAGCTCCATGAAGTTCCGGTCAACAAATGTACCTCCTCCTGTGTCCCCGGAACTTGCACGCACCTCATGCACATTCCTGGTGCACTCCAATGTACTCTCAGCCTTCTCATGAACCACTATATCAATGGTTCCACCCCAATATCAGCCAACAAGAACTTGTCACCTCTATTGAGACTTACACAATCCCTCAGCTGCTTCTGGCATGCAAACGATGCAGCTTCTGGCTCCAAAACGATCCTCACCGGGTAACGACTGGCATCAATACTGGAGCTGTACTTACCTTGAGCAAGCCATCTCTGCATACTTTAGCATCCTTGCCTTTGCTCTCTCGCTCCAGATAGCCGGCACTGTGAGACACATTGAACATCAGTCTTCCCATACTTTTCCTTGAGGTGACCGGCTATAAAACCCGAAATCGACAATCAACTTCTGATGGTGTGTGTGAAATGTGTATTGCATACCCACACACCTGAAATGCAACGCAGATAGTCAACAATCAACTTCGCAGCCTCGTAGAATCCGTTCAGCCCAGAACGAGGTGTAATCTCAGAAGACTCAGCAAGTAGAAGCTTGAAGGAGAAGAAAAGTTCCCCAACTTCCCGCTTCATATCTTCTCCGTCTGGAGGACAGCCGTGTTCTTTGAGCCAGCCTGACCGAAAACTCTGGAGAGCTGACGTGTACTTCTCCAAGGCAGTCCACCCCCATTCAAGCTGCGCACAGTCACCAGCAGTGTAGAAGAGGATTGTCTGAGTCTTACAGTATGGCCTGCTTGCATTGGGCCACTCCTGCAAGAGGTGGAGATCTTCAGGATCAGAACGATGGGCAAATGCAAAGCCGGAATACGTCGTGCCAAAATCTAACCCTACCACGATTTTTGGTGTGTCTGAGACATCAAGAGCCATTGGACTGAGAAACTTCAAACGACTAGAAACAGAGTTTGCGGTTTTCTCACATTTCCATTAAAGCCCACAATCATTAAATGTGTAAACTATAATATAATAAATTATGTAGGTATATTCTTATATCACGTACGACATTGTGTGTGCCGAAAACATTAAATTTTGCTATCTTATATTAATTTATTTAATTTATAGGTACATATATGGTGAGTACGTTTGTTAAACTGGTTTTAAAGGACGGTTAAAATCAAGACACTTGGACTTATCAATTTATAGGGATTGTATTCATTACTTCCGGACTAGTGTTGAAACGAACTCCTAACGATGCTCTGTGTGGCTGGCAGTAAAGTTTTCCTAAAAAATACTAACCACCATATATGCAGTAGAAAATCTCCATAACTCACAACAAAAACCCTAAACCATGTTGATTACTTTGCTGTAGCTCCTCCTCCACTCACCCATGCAGGGTTAAAGGGGATTGCTGCAAAGCTATTTAGTATAAGTAAGCACAATTTCACCATAAATTTTGGTGCTTATTTGTGTAATTAATTACACCAGTGTTGTTAGTTAATCACATGAGTTACGAAAAATTGAAGCAACATATTATGTCTGTCATCAACCATCAACGCCCGTAGTAAATTCCATATAACGATTACATAAAATTATATGGAATGATTATCCTAAATTAAATTTAATAATTATCTTAAACTCATAAAATTAAGATGGATAAACATCGATGGTCATTTTTTATTTGATGATTTAGGAATAAATTACTAAATTAAAATAATAATTAAGTTAATGTTAAGTTAAGAATTGTCGAGTGAAG
This sequence comes from Selaginella tamariscina, assembly GCA_003024785.1. Classification (NCBI taxonomy): domain Eukaryota; kingdom Viridiplantae; phylum Streptophyta; class Lycopodiopsida; order Selaginellales; family Selaginellaceae; genus Selaginella; species Selaginella tamariscina. Next base: position 80,453 of record PUQB01000758.1, on the reverse strand, counting down.
GGTCACAGTTGACTTAAGTGTCACATTAAAAATAATAATTAAGTTAAAGATTCAATTTAGAAATAAATTCACCATATTAAGAATAATTAAGTTAAATTAAGAATAAACTTATCAAGTTTACTACAAAAGATAAACTCACAAGATTAAGAATAATAACTAAGTTAAAGATCCATTTTAGAGATACATTCATCTAAAGAGCATGTATGAAAGGCTAAATATAATATCACCATTTGAAGATAATAATTGGGTTAATGGACTCACCAAGTTAAATACAATGATAAGTTTAAGTTTATACTGTGTATTTGTGTGTCATGGATGTCCCTTCCAACCATTGATATTTTATCCCATCCTCCAATTATCCTAAATTCGCCATCCAATGGTTATTATTATACCTCATTCAACAATTAATAACTAAGTTAACAATTTATAACTTAGGAATAAATTTACTGTGTTAAGGATAATAATTATTAAGGGTCATTAAATAATTAATCTTAAGCATGGGTAAATCTAAATCTATTAAGTTAAGAATAACAATTAAATAAAAAAATATGAAATAGTTAAGCCCATGCATAAAATCTTAAGAATAAACTCTTAAATTAAGAATAATATTTGGGTTAAAAATTTAATTTAACTAGGTTAAGGGTTTAACTTAAGAATAAACACATTAGGTTAAAAATAATAATTATCTAACTTAGAAATAAAATCATTATGTTAAAAATAACAACTAAGTTAAATGTAATTAAGCTTAGGCATGGGTAAACTTATGAACTTACATTCACCATATTAAAGATAATAACTACATTAAGATTTAGTTTATATATAAATTCATTAAATTAAGAATAACAACTGAGTAATAATAAATTATTTTATTAAATAGTTAAGCCCATCAATAATGGATATATGTATTAGTCTTATATAAACTTTTATTTAGTGTGTATGTCTGTCTGTTGTGAACATTCCATTCAACATCCATTATAAATCCTAAACTGACATACACTATTAAGACTATTGCATCAAATATGGGTCATGTACGACTATGTATAACATAGATAGGAGTAAAATCACTAGGATTAAACATATTAATTGAATTAAGAGTAAATTCACTAAGTTAAAGATAAATATTTAATTTAAATAATAATTAGGTTAAGGATCTAATTTTAAAAATAAATTACCAGATTAAAATTAGGTCCATTAATTAATAAATTATTATTAAATAATTAAGTTCAATGGGCGGGCATGCGTACTAACCGATTATATATTTTATTAATAGCTTAACTACAAATGTATTGTCAACAACTTCAACTTTAAGTATTGAGGTACATCAAATAGGGACAAGTGGCCTAGCAACTGAAGGGTGGTAATGAACCCAAGTACACCTTGGTTCTGAAGCATTGAACAACTTATCAACTTTAAGTGTATTCAGTTCATTAGATCTCCTCTTACACGCACAACCACCCTTATAGCTCAGGCTTTTTCTTTTAATGGTTGTGGCCTGTTAAACGAAGACCTTCTAGGCCTGGCTCTACTAGACGCACCAAAGCTCGTGGTAGCCTCTTGCTGTATTATTTAATTAAATTAATTATTTTCAAAAATCCAGAAAAGAAAACGACAGCAACAAGTGTAATCCAGGCGGTTCATCTGCACACACGAGACAATTCCATGCAGATTCTCAGTTCATTAGATCTCCTCTTACACACATTCTACTTCTAGGTCATTATAGTTGCAGTCCAAAATTATAACTAGGCTTTTATTTTTTGATATTAATAATTATGGCTTTAATGGGCCTAAATTTGAAGGGCTCTTAAGCCGTCAGACTAAAGGGCATTGTAAGAGGCACCTTGCATGGAGGATAAAATGCATATTAAAATAAAGAAAATGTTCATCTTTCTTGCAAGAAGAGCCTTCGAATTTATGCACTGATAAAGACCTGCACAATCTTTTAACTCCCATTCGAATTCATGAGAGACCCACAACAAAGCAGGAGGCCTTCGTTTGCCAAAGGGTAAAGGCGCGAAGAAAACGCCCCCGAGCAGTTGACTATGAATATCAGTTGGTGATCGGTGGTATCATAAGTCCCGACCATTTCACAATGTGTGTGATCACATGCAAAAGGGCAAAAGGGCAAAAAGAAATGGGTTGCTTGGCTGAGAAGTTTTGACTTTGTTTTGATAAATTGGAAACGGAAAAGAACATTCATTTATAAAAAGGAGCTTTATCTTCCAGATGCTGAGTGTGCGTGCGTGTGTGAGAGACATAAACTTAATGAAACTCTCAAATATGGATTATAAAGCAAAGAAATGACATATAATAACTTGTTGCTGCTTTTATCGGTGGTTTTTTAGAGGGGGCATGCTGGTTCATGTCTTCAAACAAAATTGATAATAGAATCGCCACTATCGTAAGAAACCTACCCACGGGGCCTGTTCAGGTATGCCACCAAAGTATACACTTTCGCACACAAATTTAAATGGTAAGTGTGTGTATCATTAGGAACCACTACGTACAAACTAAAGACCCTCACAGAACCATCCGACCTCCCCGAACTGTCTTTAGTCTCCACATGTTGTTCTCCAAAAGGCTTTCAATCTTAGTGTGCCCTTAATTCTCTTAGATCTAGGTATAACTCTTTAAAAATATTCTGGCTTATACCTTTTAGGGAATATTCTTTGATTTGTTATATGGGTCATAACAATCCTCCCAAGTCTTTGTCCTCAAGAATAGTATAACTTACTCAACTGGTCCTGTATCATTAGCCTTGTACATCCACAAAGAATCTACTCGGGATTCATTCCTTGTGAGTACTCTCTTTAATTGGCTAACATGAAACACTGGGTTTACCTTCACTCCTTCTGGTAGCCGTAGTCGATATGTCACTTTATCAATACGCTCTAGAATCTCATAAGGACCTGAGTACCTAGGAGACAATTTATCATTGCAGGCCACAACAGTGTTCCGCCTTACATGTGTGGCAAATACCACTCGGAGATATACATAATCTCCCCTGGAACTCTTGGAAGCTTTTGTGCTCATTAACAAACTTGATAGCTCAGCTCTGAGCTGCTTGTAAGTTCTTCTTGCACAAATTCTGAATGTTTCCAAGTTCAACACTCAGATCTTTAGCTTCCTCATTTATGTTGCCTTGAGCTTTCTTACTTGCTAAACCCAACTCAAAAGCTGTGTCCAAACATAGCATAGTATGGACTCATTCCAATGCTACTGTGTCCTTGGTAAATGGGTGACAAAGTCCATAAAGATACTGCCCCATTGCCTGTTTAGAATAGGCAATGGTACTAATAGCCCACCTGGTTTCTCCTTAGGCACCTTTACTTGCTGACACTTGTCGCAAGTCCTGCAGTACTCTATGATATCAACTTTCATATTCCTCCAGTAAAACCTCCTCTTGATTAACTCATACATTTTCCTCCCCCAAAATGACTAACCTCTGGGCAATCATGATGAAATATAGTACCTGGTTAATTAAATGGTCCACATGAGGAAGATACACACGGCCATTGTAATACAAAACTCCATCCTGAAATGAGAATGGTTACTCTAGCTCTCCTCTGAGCTCCTGCACCTCGACGTCTTGTGCTTGAGCATGTTGAACTACTTGGCTAAACTCATTGACTGTCCTTGTTAATGCATTACATAAGCGTGTTTGGAATTCTCCAACTACTATGGCTCTCCTAACACGTGACAAAGCATCTGCCACCACGTTAGCCTTCCCCGCATGATGCTCAATAGGAAATTTGTTAAACTCCATGAGCTTAACCATCCAACGAGCTTAACCATCCAACGAGCTTGTCGACAGCTCTTTCTATATGAACAAATACACCAAAGGCTTGTGATCTATAAACATCTTATAAAGATAGTGCCTCCAAATTCGTAATGCATTAATAATATTTAGTAATTCTTGCTCATATGTTGAGTACCGTTGCTCTATAAGATTCAAAGTACAACTCTTATAAGCAATAGGCCTTCCCTCTTGCATAAATACAACTCCAATGGCCACTCCACTTGCATCACACAATACCTCATAAGGCTTAGAGGGATCTGCAATACATAAAACTAAAAACTACTCTTCTCTGAAGCACTTCATGCAAAGGGAATGTCCTTCCTTAGCAACCTAGTTAACGGAGAAGCTTTCTTGGCATAATCCTTGACATACCGCTGATAATAACCAACCATGCCCAAGAAACTCCGTAACTCTTCTGCATTGCTAGGAACTGGCCATTGCTTCACCATTACCACCTTTTGTGGATCAGTCTTCATTCCACTTGGCGTCACAATGTAACCCAAATACTCCACTTCGCACTAAGCAAATGCACATTTGCTCTTCTTTGCATAGAGCTTATTCTCCCTCAACAACTGAAGAACTCTTCACAAATGCTGCACATGCTCCTTCATATTCTTACTGTAAATAAAAATATCATCGAGGAAGATCTCCACAAAGTCATGCAAGTAGTCACCAAACACCTCAGTCATCAACCGAGTGAATGTGACTAGGGCATTTGTTAAACCAAATGGCATAATAGTGAACTTGAAATGCCCAAAGCTAGTGTTGAAAGCAATTTTGTAAATATTTGCCTTCTTCACAGCAATCTGATGATACCCACTGCACAAATCTATCTTGGTGAACACTCTGGCTCCACCGAGATGATCCATGATAGTATCCACATGTGGCATGGGCATCCTGTCCTTCATTATTTGCTTGTTGAGAGCTCTATAGTCTATGCATATCCTCATGGTGCCATCTTTCTTCCTAACAAGTAATACTTGTGCACCAAATGGAGACTTACTCAGTTGTATGAAGCCATATTCCAATAGCTCCATCACTTGTTTCTTAACCTCTTGTTCCTTAGCATGGCTTAATCGGAATGGCTTACGGTAAATGGCTTTCGTACCTTGTTCCAACAAAATCTCATGCTCTACACCTCTTGTATGTGGTAAGCCATGAGGTAGCTCGGGAGGGAAAACGTCAGCAAACTCCTCGCACAACAACTTTTCTCAAGGTGACAGTAAAAGAACTCGTTTGGAGACTCAAGCTTTGTTCCAAACCAAGTGTCTTTCACTTCACTATACTCAAGCTTCATGTGCTTGGTGCTCCACTAGATCTTAGGATCCACATGCACTAGCTCCGCAAGAAAAAAAGTCTCCACCAGTTGGGTTTTGCCAACCTCTAGCTGTAACTCCTCCACACAACCAATTTAGCTCTATGTGACAATTGAGCCATCAATCTTGTATTGAGGCACAATCTTCGTGCAGCTCTACCAGCTGGGTTTTGCCAACCTACAATTGTAACTCCTCCACACAAGCACTGTAGCTTTGTGTAGTTGAGCCCTCAATCTCGTATTGAGGCACAATTTTCGTGCAGCTCCACCAGCTGGGTTTTGCTAACCTCCAGCTGTAACTCCTCTACACAAGCACTGTAGCTCTATGTGATAGCTGAGCCCTCAATCTCGTATCGAGGCACAGTCTTTGTGCAGCTCTATTAACTGGGTTTTGCCAACCTACAACTGCAACTCCTCCACACAAGCACTGTAGCTCTGTGTGATAGCTGAGCCCTCAATCTCGTATTGAGGCTCTTTGTGTAGCTCCACCAGTTGGGTTTTGCCAACCTCCAGCTATAACTCCTCTACACAAGCACTATAGCTCTGTGTGATAGTTGAGCCCTAAATCTTGTATTAAGGCATTGTCTTCGTGCAGCTCCACCAGCTGGGTTTTGCCAACCTCTAACTGTAACTCCTCCACAAGCACTGTAGCTCTGTGTGATAGCTGAGCCCTCAAATTCAACAGTCTTTGTGGGCAAGCTGCACTCCTCCACTAACTTTGTTGACACAAAGTTATCGTTACTCATGCTATCCACAAGAACTCGCACTGGACGTTCACCAAGTCGTCCCTCCACCACAATAGCACGTGTGTGTGGCTCCTCCCGTGCCATGTAGTTTACCTGTTGAGCAAGAACAAATAGAAATTTACTTTGTGGTTTAGAGAAGTCTTCTTTGTGCTCCTCTCCATGCTCCATCTCTTAAAGCTTCTTAGGCATTTACTTGTCCTTAATGCCATTGAAACTTTTGCCCTTGGGCTTGCTTTTCCTTGGACAATTTGCCTTTCAGTGTCCAACGTCTCCACACATGTGGTATTATCCCTTCCCACTATGCACTCATCTTGAACCTTGCTCCGATACCAATTGTTAGGAACCAGTACAAACTAAAGACCCTCACAAAACCATCCGACCTCCCCCGAGCTATCTCTAGTCTCCACACGTTGTTCTCCAAAAGGCTTCCAATCTTAGTGTGTCCTTAATTCTCTTAGATCTAGGTATAGCTCTTTAGGAATATTTTGACTTATACCTTTTAGGAAATATTCTTTGATTTGTTATATAGGTCATAACATGTATGTACCGACGTATGTTTAGATAACGAACTTTTGTTCCTTGAGGTTTCTTTTTTGGACAACTCCAGCTAGTGTTACTGTTAACAGAACTAAAATTTCATGTGACACGCATTATCAACTCACATTAACAAAATAATTAAATGTAAAGAACAACCAAGAGGTACCTTGTGTCCACCATACGTTTCCCTGTTGAAAATATTATCTTTTTAGTGTTGAGAAGTTGTCTATTTGATAGATGTTTATGTTCCAATACCGAAGGAGTAGAAGTTGGAGGTACCTGTTCAAATATACAAGAAGATAAATTAAATGCAATATGTGTGTATGTGTATGTGAGAGAGGGAGATAGGGGAGAGAGAATATACATACAAAGGTAGGACATGATTTCATAAGTGGAGATAATGCAATATGCATGTGTGCCTGAGGGAGACATACACACAAAGGCAGGACGCGATTTTATAAGTGTTAAAAGGACCAACTTCCCAAAGACAGCATTTCCCCCATTTTTTTTATAACCCTATTAAACCCAAATTAACATTTGCAGTTGTCTTTGTGCGAGTGTGCACATGATGTAACAAACTTCTCTTCTCTCTCTCACACACTTATATTTATATGTTTGTACCGTCGTATAACAAATGCATATGTAAATTATGAACTTTCCAATGTACCTCGGTGGCGAATGTTATAAATGAGAAAATAAAATAAACAAATAAACAATATCCAAGGCCAATCCAACTCCTCAATAGACCACTGGAATGTCGGGCGTACGCTTGTGTCCTTTGGCCAGGTCATGGTGATGTAAATGAGATGCTAAAGCCCTTTGCTTAACGTTAGGATCGATACTTGACTTTCTCACTATTATAATAAACCCTTGGCCCAAGGTTAGTAGGCCTCTTGGCCTAAAACTTGCATTCTTCGACTAGGTTGTGGCAATGTAAATGAAATGGTAGAGCCTTTGGTTAGCATGTGAGAAGCATTAGGTATGCTTGGCTTTTGGTTAGACTATATAATTGGCTTTTGCTTGGTGCTTGTCTTATTGTTGTTGCTACTCCACATGCGTTTTATATGTTATGGTATAGAATGCGTGTTTACACACGTTCCATAAGGCTATGTTTGGTTAATCGTTTGCACATGTTCCATATGGCTCTATTTAGGGAACACATTGTTTTCACATTTTCCCTATGGCTCTATTTGATGATTATGTGGGTATGTCATGCATTGTTATAACTTTTTAATGTGTTTACACCGTGGTTTGTGAAATTGCATGAAAGACCATGCACCACGAACATAATATTGACTTTTTATTCTTTACGACTCTTTGCAAATAGTTTATTTAAGGATTGTGTGTGAGGTACATGTGGATTGGTACTTATAATTTTCATGTATTTACATTATGGTTTGTGCAATTACCGTCTTAATTACTTGAATGTCTAATGTGCTACACATATTATGAATTATAATTTAGAATTTTTAATGTGTGATGCACATTGTGAATTACAATTTAGAATTTTTAATATGTAATGCACATTGTGAATTGCAACTTGGAATTTTTAATGTGAATTGTGTGTGTTATAACTTGCAAATAGTTTATTTAAGGTATGTTATAAATTGTTACTATAATGTTAAAGTGCTTATGTTATGGTTTATGTGAGATTATATTATGAAATGAAATACATTGTTTAAGAATTCGTTATGGATTGTGTTTGCATTGTGATTTATGTGAAACTAAATACAAAACTGAAAAAAGAATAAGGTGTTGCATAAAGAGACATGGCAATTAAAATGTGTAAGTGTTAATATGTGTTTGTTTATGGTGATTATTTAGAAATGAGAGGCGAGTCTCTTTTTAATACTTATAATAAAGTTGTAGAGTAGTGCGTTGTGGATGAGACCTAGACAATACATTTTAAATTAATTGGTTTTGTGAGGAATGGTGTTCAAAAAATGGATTACATGTTATATCAAAATAAATAAATAAGTTAAATATTAATGTATTTTATTTTAGAAAATGTACAATAGTTCTCATTTAATACTATTTAAGAGCACTCTCATTTTTATAAACCACCACATGGAAAAGAATAATTACATATCACACAAATAATTTTTAATAAAATTATTTTTATTAAAGATTAAATCTTTCTTCTAAAAAATTGAATTTTATATTTCTTTTGATTAATATATTATAATTTTGAATTGTAAAGAACAAATAAATGAAAAGAATGAACTTGATGACACATTGGTTATACATATTTTAAAACATACTATTTACACATGTTTCGTACAACTCTATTTGGTAATCATGTGTGGGATATGTCATACATTATTATTTATAATTTGTGTATTTGCAATATGGTTTATGTGTGGATTAAGAAAGAAGTTGAAACACAATAAGGTAAGACATAATATATATTTGACATATGTTTAACTTTTAGTTTTTTACAAAGATATGAAATAATTTGTTTTGAAGTAGTGACATAAATAATGAATTGTTATTTGTAATTTTCATACCTTCTGAAAATTCATTTTAAATTTTATCTACTTACATTTGAACCTAAACTGAATGCATGTTTATTACATTTGAAATAAAATAAAATAAAATCTTAGAATTAGGTTTTATGGTTGAAAATAAATAATTAACATGTAATTAAGAATTTAATTAAGTAGTATTAACATGTAATTAAGAATTTAATTAAGTAGTATTAACATGTAATTAAGAATTTAATTAAGTAGTATTAACATGTATTAAGAATTTAATTAAGTAGTAGGAATATATAGTACAAAACATTAATAAATTGGTCAGGTTCAGACCAGTTTTTACGGGTAATAATTAAATATTTCAACACATGATTAAGAAATGACTAAGTTATTTAAACATGTTTAGAGCATTACATAAGCATACACAGAAATTATGGTATATGTGTAGCAGACATATTTATCAATATTGTAACTAAAATGAGAATGATATATAAGAATGAAAATATAAAGAAAAACTTAAATTAATACTTACATATTAATTATTAATATTTTAAACATTATTTTAAAGAATATTTCTTTTAAACATAAATTATTTTTAATATATTTCTTTATATTAAAAAATATTAATTAAATAATTAAAATTATTAATTATTAAAAAAAAATGAAACTATAACATTTCCATTTTACTTATAAACGTTCATCTACCTCAATTGTTCATGTACTGGGAAAGTGTATTGAACTCAACAGAGTAGAGCTTCTCTGGTTCTCTGTTGCTCCCAAAGTTGACACAACGTGCAGAAACCTCAATGCTTGCCTTCCGAAGTACATGGAAACCTCAACCTCTCGGGCCTTTCCCAGATGAAGATCTTCATTTATATCCAGAGAAAAGCTTGCCATCTCTTCACAGCCAAGATCTGTGGTGTATGTTGGAGCAATGTCACTGCTGGAGCTGTACAGTTTTATATCAAGTGCCTCCGGGTTACGACACAAGGAAAAGTAGCTTTCAGTGACAGACTGATTCTCCTCCACAGACTCACCTTTGGCCACAAACAAGGAGAAAATCTTCCTGCAGTATTCAACTCCATCGTATATGAACATGTGAGACGGTCGATCCATCTGCCTAAATGGTCGAGACGTCTGTATGCCGTACCATCTTTTGGAGATTCTGGACAGAACCACCCAGTCCCAAAACCGATTGCCACAGCACCCTTGGATATGGCCGCACCCGGATTGGGAGGAGCTATCACATCGTGCACACCACCTTGAAACTCAGCTTTGATCTTCTGCACCAGGTACTGACTCTCAGAGAACCCCCAACTAGGAATATGTACTTCACATCTCGGTGAAGAGCTTTGTAAATGAGCTGGATAGCTTTATCCAACTCAGTATCAAAGATGGCTTTCATCTGTTCGCTGGAGATCTCAACTTCTTCATAGTACTCTTCAGGGTTTTCAATCCCCAATTGTTCATCATGCTTCCTCCATGCCTTGGACAACTTATGAGGCACCTCAAAGAACTTTGAACCTGTCCCATCAAAGGAGCACTTCCCTCTGGCTCCAAGCCACCACTGGACAATCATATGCACAGTACCAGGCTCTTGAGATTTGAAGCGTTCAAAGCATCCAATCTTCTTCTTCAGAAGCTCCATGAAGTTCCGGTCAACAAATGTACCTCCTCCTGTGTCCCGGAACTTGCACGCACCTCATGCACATTCCTGGTGCACTCCAATGTACTCTCAGCCTTCTCATGAACCACTATATCAATGGTTCCACCCCCAATATCAGCCAACAAGAACTTGTCACCTCTATTGAGACTTACACAATCCCTCAGCTGCTTCTGGCATGCAAACGATGCAGCTTCTGGCTCCAAAACGATCCTCACCGGGTAACGACTGGCATCAATACTGGAGCTGTACTTACCTTGAGCAAGCCATCTCTGCATACTTTAGCATCCTTGCCTTTGCTCTCTCGCTCCAGATAGCCGGCACTGTGAGACACCATTGAACATCAATCATGCTCAGAGTCTTCCCATACTTTTCCTTGAGGTGACCGGCTATAAAACCCGAAATCGACAATCAACTTCTGATGGTGTGTGTGAAATGTGTATTGCATACCCACACACCTGAAATGCAACGCAGATAGTCAACAATCAACTTCGCAGCCTCGTAGAATCCGTTCAGCCCAGAACGAGGTGTAATCTCAGAAGACTCAGCAAGTAGAAGCTTGAAGGAGAAGAAAGTTCCCCAACTTCCCGCTTCATATCTTCTCCGTCTGGAGGACAGCCGTGTTCTTTGAGCCAGCCTGACCGAAAACTCTGGAGAGCTGACGTGTACTTCTCCAAGGCAGTCCACCCCATTCAAGCTGCGCACAGTCACCAGCAGTGTAGAAGAGGATTGTCTGAGTCTTACAGTATGGCCTGCTTGCATTGGGCCACTCCTGCAAGAGGTGGAGATCTTCAGGATCAGAACGATGGGCAAATGCAAAGCCGGAATACGTCGTGCCAAAATCTAACCCTACCACGATTTTTTGTGTCTGAGACATCAAGAGCCATTGGACTGAGAAACTTCAAACGACTAGAAACAGAGATTTGCGGTTTTCTCACATTTCCATTAAAGCCCACAATCATTAAATGTGTAAACTATAATATAATAAATTATGTAGGTATATTCTTATATCACGTACGACATTGTGTGTGCCGAAAACATTAAATTTTGCTATCTTATATTAATTTATTTAATTTATAGGTACATATATGGTGAGTACGTTTGTTAAACTGGTTTTAAAGGACGGTTAAAATCAAGACACTTGGACTTATCAATTTATAGGGATTGTATATTCATTACTTCCGGACTAGTGTTGAAACGAACTCCTAACGATGCTCTGTGTGGCTGGCAGTAAAGTTTTCCTAAAAAATACTAACCACCATATATGCAGTAGAAAATCTCCATAACTCACAACAAAAACCCTAAACCATGTTGATTACTTTGCTGTAGCTCCTCCTCCACTCACCCATGCAGGGTTAAAGGGGATTGCTGCAAAGCTATTTAGTATAAGTAAGCACAATTTCACCATAAATTTTGGTGCTTATTTGTGTAATTAATTACACCAGTGTTGTTAGTTAATCACATGAGTTACGAAAAATTGAAGCAACATATTATGTCTGTCATCAACCATCAACGCCCGTAGTAAATTCCATATAACGATTACATAAAATTATATGGAATGATTATCCTAAATTAAATTTAATAATTATCTTAAACTCATAAAATTAAGATGGATAAACATCGATGGTCATTTTATTATTTGATGATTTAGGAATAAATTACTAAATTAAAAATAATAATTAAGTTAAGTGTTAAGTTAAGAATTGTCGAGTGAAGGGTCACAGTTGACTTAAGTGTCACATTAAAATAATAATTAAGTTAAAGATTCAATTTAGAAATAAATTCACCATATTAAGAATAATTAAGTTAAATTAAGAATAAACTTATCAAGTTTACAACAAAAGATAAACTCACAAGATTAAGAATAATAACTAAGTTAAAGATCCATTTTAGAGATACATTCATCTAAAGAGCATGTATGAAAGGCTAAATATAATCACCATTTGAAGATAATAATTGGGTTAATGGACTCACCAAGTTAAGTACAATGATAAGTTTAAGTTTATACTGTGTATTTGTGTGTCATGGATGTCCCTTCCAACCATTGATATTTTATCCCATCCTCCAATTATCCTAAATTCGCCATCCAATGGTTATTATTATACCTCATTCAACAATTAATAACTAAGTTAACAATTTATAACTTAGGAATAAATTTACTGTGTTAAGGATAATAATTATTAAGGGTCATTAAATAATTAATCTTAAGCATGGGTAAATCTAAATCTATTAAGTTAAGAATAACAATTAAATAAAAAAATATGAAATAGTTAAGCCCATGCATAAAATCTTAAGAATAAACTCTTAAATTAAGAATAATATTTGGGTTAAAAATTTAATTTAACTAGGTTAAGGGTTTAACTTAAGAATAAACACATTAGGTTAAAAATAATAATTATCTAACTTAGAAATAAAATCATTATGTTAAAAATACAACTAAGTTAAATGTAATTAAGCTTAGGCATGGGTAAACTTATGAACTTACATTCACCATGTTAAAGATAATAACTACATTAAAGATTTAGTTTATATATAAATTCATTAAGTTAAGAATAACAACTGAGTAATAATAAATTATTATTATTAAATAGTTAAGCCCATCAATAATGGATATATGTATTAGTCTTATATAAACTTTTATTTAGTGTGTATGTCTGTCTGTTGTGAACATTCCATTCAACATCCATTATAAATCCTAAACTGACATACACTATTAAGACTATTGCATCAAATATGGGTCATGTACGACTATGTATAACATAGATAGGAGTAAAATCACTAGGATTAAACATATTAATTGAATTAAGAGTAAATTCACTAAGTTAAAGATAAATATTTAATTTAAAATAGTAATTAGGTTAAGGATCTAATTTAAAAATAAATTACCAGATTAAAATTAGGTCCATTAATTAATAAATTATTATTAAATAATTAAGTTCAATGGGCGGGCATGCGTACTAACCGATTATATATTTTATTAATAGCTTAACTACAAATGTATTGTCAACAACTTCAACTTTAAGTATTGAGGTACATCAAATAGGGACAAGTGGCCTAGCAACTGAAGGGTGGTAATGAACCCAAGTACACCTTGGTTCTGAAGCATTGAACAACTTATCAACTTTAAGTGTATTCAGTTCATTAGATCTCCTCTTACACGCACAACCACCCTTATAGCTCAGGCTTTTTCTTTTAATGGTTGTGGCTGTTAAACGAAGACCTTCTAGGCCTGGCTCTACTAGACGCACCAAAGTCGTGGTAGCCTCTTGCTGTATTATTTAATTAAATTTTATTTTCAAAAATCCAGAAAAGAAAACGACAGCAACAAGTGTAATCCAGGCGGTTCATCTGCACACACGAGACAATTCCATGCAGATTCTCAGTTCATTAGATCTCCTCTTACACACATTCTACTTCTAGGTCATTATAGTTGCAGTCCAAAATTATAACTAGGCTTTTATTTTTTGATATTAATAATTATGGGCTTTAATGGCCTAAATTTGAAGGGCTCTTAAGCCGTCAGACTAAAGGGCATTTGTAAGAGGCACCTTGCATGGAGGATAAAATGCATATTAAAATAAAGAAAATGTTCATCTTTCTTGCAAGAAGAGCCTTCGAATTTATGCACTGATAAAGACCTGCACAATCTTTTAACTCCCATTCGAATTCATGAGAGACCCACAACAAAGCAGGAGGCCTTCGTTTGCCAAAGGGTAAAGGCGCGAAGAAAACGCCCCGAGCAGCTGACTATGAATATCAGTTGGTGATCGGTGGTATCATAAGTCCCGACCATTTCACAATGTGTGTGATCGCATGCAAAAGGGCAAAAGGGCAAAAAGAAATGGGTTGCTTGGCTGAGAAGTTTTGACTTTGTTTTGATAAACTGGAAACGGAAAAGAACATTCATTTATAAAAAGGAGCTTTATCTTCCAGATGCTGAGTGTGCGTGCGTGTGTGAGAGACATAAACTTAATGAAACTCTCAAATATGGATTATAAAGCAAAGAAATGACATATAATAACTTGTTGCTGCTTTTATCGGTGGTTTTTTAGAGGGGCATGCTGGTTCATGTCTTCAAACAAAATTGATAATAGAATCGCCACTATCGTAAGAAACCTACCCACGGGGCCTGTTCAGGTATGCCACCAAAGTATACACTTTCGCACACAAATTTAAATGGTAAGTGTGTGTATCATTAGGAACCACTACGTACAAACTAAAGACCCTCACAGAACCATCCGACCTCCCCCGAACTGTCTTTAGTCTCCACATGTTGTTCTCCAAAAGGCTTTCAATCTTAGTGTGCCCTTAATTCTCTTAGATCTAGGTATAACTCTTTAAAAATATTCTGGCTTATACCTTTTAGGGAATATTCTTTGATTTGTTATATGGGTCATAACAATCCTCCCAAGTCTTTGTCCTCAAAATAGTATAACTTACTCAACTAGTCCTGTATCATTAGCCTTGTACATCCACAAAGAATCTACTCGGGATTCATTCCTTGTGAGTGTCAAGCCACGAGTATAACTACTCAACTGGTCCTGTATCATTAGCCTTGTACATCCACAAAGAATCTACTCGGGATTCATTCCTTGTGAGTGTCAAGCCACGATCCAGGAAACAGGAAGAGAGCAGGATTCCAAGGACATAAAGGCTTGACTCAGGAACAGGACCGAGAGCAGGACAGGAACCAAGAATAGGAACATGACGGATCTAGGAGTAGGACAGGATTAGGATAGGATCCGGGAGCAAGACAGGAAAGCACAGGATAGGATCCGGGAGCAAAACAGGAACAGGACAGGATCCCGGAGCAGGACAGGATCCAGGAACAGGACAGGAAATAGGAGCGAGACAGGAACAGGACAGGAAACAAGACAAGACAAGATTGATCGTAGTAAGACTGGTGTTAATAGTAACTGATTGTACAACAATTAGGTCGGAGCTTTTATGCTCACAACTCCAAGAGCTAATCTAGGCATGCACGCAAAAGTGGTTGCATGCATGCAAAAGTGATTGCATGCATGCAGAGGCTAAGATGAGTCCACATGTCCCTTATCCTCTAGGCATATCCTGTGGCATATCCTGTAGGAATATCCTGCAACCGAATCCTGTGT
Organism: Selaginella tamariscina; assembly: GCA_003024785.1. Taxonomy (NCBI): domain Eukaryota; kingdom Viridiplantae; phylum Streptophyta; class Lycopodiopsida; order Selaginellales; family Selaginellaceae; genus Selaginella; species Selaginella tamariscina. The sequence continues at coordinate 64,808 of PUQB01000758.1, read as the reverse complement.
CCGGAATCCTGGTAGGAGTATCCTGTAGGAAAATCCTGCAACCCATATCCTGTATCCGGAACCCTGTAGGAAAGTCCTGCAACCCATGTCCTGTATCCGGAATCCTGAATTCTGTATCGGGTTGTGACAGCACCTCCTCCCTAAAGACGAGTTCCACGAGTCTTGGGACCTGGTTTGCAGGATAATGCCGATGGAAGGCAGCAACCTTGGAAGAAGCATGGAGTAAGTTGGATGCAGGTTCCCAAGTGCAATCAGTAGGCAGGTACCCTTTCCAATCCACCAAGTATTGGAGTTGGTGACGATGAAGACGAGAGTCAAGGATGGCCGCGACTTCGTACTCAGGTTCCGTGTCAATGACCACAGGAGGGGAGAGAAGAAACACGACCAGGAAGAGAAGAAGGATGATACGGCTCAACAAAGAGGTGTGAAACACAGGATGAAGTTTCACCGTGGATGGTAACTCGAGTCGGAAAGCTACAGGATTTACCTCCGCACGATCCTATAAGGGCCCAATCGTTGAAAATCCAACTTAGAAGAAGGCCTGTTGGTGCGAATGTGTCGACGAAGAAGCCACACGAGATCACCAATCTTGTATGCAGGTGCCGGCTGTCGGTGAGCATCAGCATGGTGCTTGTATCGTTCCTGTGCCTGTTGAAGATGAACCTGGAGATCATCCTGTACCTGCCGAAGATGCTGAAGACGATCCTGTACTGCAGGAGCGGAAGAAGGAGAAGCGGTAGGAGCAAAGTCAAAACGTGGATGGTGGCCTGTAAGAGTAAAGAAAGATGTCTGTCCTGTAGATGCGTGGATGGAGTTGTTGTAGGCAAACTCTGCCATTGGAAGGAGGTCCAACCAGTTGTCCTGCTGGTAACTGATGAAGCAACGAAGATACTGTTCTAAGGTCTGAATTGTGCGTTCGGACTGCCCATCGTTTGTGGGTGATATCCTGAAGAAAGATCCGCTTTGACCTGTAGACTCCGAAGAAGCTCTCGCCAAACTTGGACATGAATTGTGGACCTCGATCGGAAACAATGCTCTCAGGAAGACCATGATGTCGGAACACCTCGCGGATCACCAACTCGGTAGTTGTCTGACCTGTAGCTGTCTTGTTGCAGGGTAGGAAATGAGCCTGCTTGGTGAAACGGTCAACCACCACAAGAACTGCATCAAATCCACGGGAAGAAGGAAGATCTGTGAGGAAATCCATAGAAATGGACCTCCAAGGAGCAAACGGAACAGGAAGAGGACGAAGAAGACCAGAGGGTGCATGATGAGGCATCTTCGACCTGCTACAAGTGTCACAACTCCGTACAAACCTCTCCACAAAACCTCGCAACCCAGGCCACCAATAGTTGCGAGTCACCAATTCCATGTCTTGGCCACACCAAAATGTCCTGTAGCCGGGGTATCATGACAATCCTGTACCACACGAGTCCTAGAAATACCAACAGGAACGTACATGAGACCTTCCCGGTACAGGAGTCCATCCTGTATGGTGAATAGGTTGTAGTCTGGACGGGAACTGGAGGAAGAGGAACTTGCAACGTCAGGATGAATGTGTGAGAACACATTCTTTCCCAAGTCGTTTGTAGGCAACTGCGAACGAACGTCCTGTAGGAGTGTTGAATTTGCTGGAGCCTGATGAACCTGCAGTGCGCAAGCCAGAAACGATCAGGACCAACAACACTTGCCTTTGACCGTCAAATGCAGGATCGCCCGGGCTTGGTGCAAGGTAAGAGCGCCTAGACAATGCGTCCGCCTTGCCATTTCGAAAGCCGGGCCTATAGACGATGACGAAGTCAAAACGTGATAGGAACTCTGCCCACCTAGCCTGTCGCCGACTGAGGACCCGAGCCGTTTGAAAGTACTCCAGGTTCTTGTGATCCGTAAGAACTTGTACAGGATGTGCAGCACCTTCCAGGAAATGCCGCCATTCCTCAAACGAATCCACAATGGCCTTGAGTTCCTTGTCATGAATTCGTAGTTGATCTCCGCCAACAGGAACTTACGAGAGTGAGCCTAATCTAGTCACTAGCCAAAATTGGTCATCCTTATCCTATAGGAATATCCTGTAGGAATATCCTGCGGGAATAGCTAAGTGTGCTTAAGCATACTTAGTTACGAGACCTAACCTCCCTTGAGCAAATGCCCAAGGCTTAGCAAATTCGGGAAATGAAGGTATTTATTCTCCGTGCTTGTGTGTGTGTGCGAGAGAGCGAGAGAGAGAGAGAGAGCGAGAGCAAATAATAGAGTTCTACTATGGTGGTTTGGTAGAGAGTGTTGTTGAGCCCAGGAGTAGGACAAGCAGGGAACACCCGCTTGTGAAAGGCTACAGGATGAAGCAACTTGTCCTCTCCAACTTGATAGGACGGATCCTACTGCAAAATCCGAGGCATCTGCTTCAATGAAGAAAGGATGAGAAGGGTCAGGATGTGCTAAAATCGGAGCTGTCGTGAAAACGTCCTTGAGTGTTGTGAACGCGTGTTCCGCCTTGTCGGACCAAGAGAAAAGTCCTGTGCGCTTGGTGAGTTCTGTGAGTGGAAGTACACGCTTGGAGAAGTCCTGTATGAACCGCCTGTAGAAGTTTGCAAAGCCAAGGAAACATTGTACATCTCGTACCGACTTGGGCCTCTCCCACTCCACGATGGTCTTCACCTTGTGCATGTCCATGGAAACGCCAGCAGGAGAGACGATGTAGCCCAAGAACTCCACCGAATCCCTATCGAAAAAACACTTCTCCAACTTCGCGTACAGGCCATGCTCGCGAAGCCGCTCTAAAACTAGTCGTACATGCTTGTCATGTGCCGCCTGGTCCTTGGAGAAAATCAAGATGTCGTCGAGGTAGATCACCACAAACTGGTCCAAGAAGTCACGGAAAATGTCGTTCACCATGTGTTGGAATACAGCTGGGCATTGGTAAGGCCGAAAGGCATTACCGTGTACTCAAAATGTCCATACCTTGTACGAAAGGCAGTCTTCCACTCATCGCCGGGACGAATCCGTACAAGGTTGTAGGCTCCTCGTAAGTCGATCTTCGTGAACACCTTTGCCCCTCGCAGCCGATCGAGAAGTTCCGGGATCAATGGCAACGGATACCGATTCCGAATGGTGACTTGATTCAAACCCCTGTAGTCCACCACCAAACGTAAACTCCCATCCTTCTTCTTGACAAAGAAGATAGGAGCTCCTGCAGGGGACTTTGAGTGACGAATGAAGCCGGATCCTAAGTTGTCCTCGATGTATTGACGAAGAACCTCCAACTCTGTGGGTGACAATGCATAGATCGGTCCGAATGGTGGAGTCTTTCCTTCCGCAAGATCAATAGGACAGTCGTAGGACCTGTGAACAGGAAGAACTGCAGCCTTGTGCTTGTCAAAAACGTCCTTAAAGTCGTGGTACTTGGATGGTAGGGAAGAAGGAGGAGAAGGAGAAGGAGAAGGAGAAAAAACAGGGGAGTCGGATACAGGAAAGGTAGGAGAGGACGTAGGAGTTACTTGAAAAGCAAAAAGGTGGAAGGGGCAGGATCAGTGGCGAGTTCATGCATGGTAGTGGTAAGAACTCGGAGAGGAGAAGGAGGGAGCTGTGACTGAAAAAGAGGAAGGATCTTGGGGGATGGAACAGAGGCAGGGTAACAGAAAGAAGCAGGATTGGAAAAAACCTGTGTGGTTGTTGATGAGTGTACAGGATTGGAAGAATCCTGTACAGGACACCGTGAGTGTACAGGATTGGAAGAATCCTGTACAGGAGTCCGTGGTTGCGCAAGAGTGGAAGAAGCCTGCGAATGTGCTGACGAATCAACAGGAGGTGGATCCTGTTGAGGAGGAACCTTCGACACTGATACAGGATTGGAAGAACCCTGTACAGGACACCGCAAACTTACAGGAATGGGAGAGCCTGCGGATGTGCTGAGGAACTGCCATGAGGTGAATCCTGTCGAGGAGGAGTCTTCAACACTGGTACAGGAACAGGTACGGTCAATCCTGTAGCTTGTACTGCCTCAGATACTAAGGATGTATCCTGCACGCAGGAAGGTACAGGATTGATCCTAGAAGTTGGAGAGGAAAACGTGAGTGTCCTAGACCTCCAGTCGATCTGCGGATTTGCAACAACGAACCATGGCATGCCCAAAATGATGGGAGTCGACCGAGTCTTGATCAAGTTGAAGGAAATTGAACAGTTGAATGTGCCATACCTGCAGGAGAGAGGTTCGGTAGCATGGGTAACTGCACCGGAAGCAATTAGACGCCCATCGGCCACCTCTACAGGAACTGCACGCTTCAACTTCACCACCGAAATGCCATGTTGAGTTGCAAACGTGTCATCCATGAAGCATGCATTTGCACCAGTGTCTAACAAGGCAAACTCCATGAGCTCTCGATTATTAAGATGAATGTGTACAGGAAACTTAAGTGACGGGATGGTATGAGCAGCACCAATGGAGCCTGCACCTACGTCCAACTTCGCGGCTCCTAGACGAAGTGGACATTGGAGTTTTCCGACTGAACTTCGCTTCGACTTCACGCGTCTTGAAGTTCCTGGCTTTAATAGGACAATCTGCCACCTTGTGTCCTGCTCCACCACAATACAAGCACAGGTTCTCACTGCGACGACGTTGCTTCTCGGCAGCGGAAAGAGAGCCACGCTTGGATTTCTCAACCTCCATAGGAACTACTCCAGAAGGTGGTGCAGGAACATGTACCACAGCTGCAGGATTGGTTTGCAGGAACTGTTGACGGGATCTTTCCTGACGACGCTCGAACAAACGGTTGTCGCAACGAACAGCTTGTTGCATGATCTCCGCTAATGTTTGGGCATCCGGTAACGTAAGGAGAAGGTCCTTCACGTCGTCCCTCAACCCAAAACGGAAGTGTTCGATCAATGCAGTCTCGTCCCATGGAATGTTCGTGCAAAGTTGCTGAAATTCGGATGCATAGACGGAAGCTGGTCAGGATCCTTGAGTGAGCTTCCGTAACTTCGTGCATGCAGAACGGTACTTATCAGGATCTCCAAAACAGGCTTCAAAGGCAGCCACGAAACCTTCAAAGTCTTCCATCAGTGGATCATCACGCTCCAGCAAGGGGGCAACCCAAGCCCGTGGAGATCCACTTAGTAAGGATGCCAAAAGACCCACCTTTTGAGCATCAGTCGAGTAGCGCCGTGGTTGCATACGGATCAAGAGTCGGATCTGATTCAGGAACCTTGGAAATCGGCACAATTACCACTGAACTTCTCTGGCATGCTAACCTTCGGCTCCGAAGAAAAGTTTGATGAAGAGGAAACCACCGATGCCTGGGAGAGAGCCTGCGCAGCAGCCTTGGAGGATGCATCAGCAGCTGCATGTGCCGCAGTGGTGGAACCTTGCAGGTCGGTGACCACTTGGCGCAAAGTGGCCAGCTCATGAAGTAGCATTTGGTGCTCGTTGAAAATGCTCAAATCAGCCATGATCTAGGAAAGAAAAAAGGAGGAAAATGAAGGAAAGGAATCAAGAAAAAGGTAGTTGGAAAACGGAGAACTATGAAGCAGTTACTATCAAACTGTCAAGCCACGATCCAGGAAACAGGAAGAGAGCAGGATTCCAAGGATATGAAGGCTTGACTCAGGAACAGGACCGAGAGCAGGACAGGAACCAGAATAGGAACAGGACGGATCTAGGAGTAGGACAGGATTAGGATAGGATCCGGGAGCAAGACAGGAAAGCACAGGATAGGATCCGGGAGCAAAACAGGAACAGGACAGGATCCCGGAGCAGGACAGGATCCAGGAACAGGACATGAAATAGGAGCGAGACAGGAACAGGACAGGAAACAAGACAAGACAAGATTGATCGTAGTAAGACTGGTGTTGATAGTAACTGATTGTACAACAATTAGGTCGGAGCTTTTATGCTCACAACTCCAAGAGCTAATCTAGGCATGCATGCAAAAGTGATTGCATGCATGTAGAGGCTAAGATGAGTCCACATGTCCCTTATCCTCTAGGCATATCCTGTGGCATATCCTGTAGGAATATCCTGCAACCGAATCCTGTGTCCGGAATCCTGGTAGGAGTATCCTGTAGGAAAATCCTGCAACCCATATCCTGTATCCGGAACCCTGTAGGAAAGTCCTGCAACCCATGTCCTGTATCCGGAATCCTGAATTCTGTATCAGGTCGTGACAGTGAGTACTCTCTTTAATTGGATAACATGAAACACTGGGTTTACCTTCACTCCTTCTGGTAGCCGTAGTCGATATGTCACTTTATCAATACGCTCTAGAATCTCATAAGGACCTGAGTACCTAGGAGACAATTTATCATTGCAGGCCACAACAGTGTTCCGCCTTACATGTGTGGCAAATACCACTCGGAGATATACATAATCTCCCACCTGGAACTCTTGGAAGCTTTTGTGCTCATTAACAAACTTGATAGCTCAGTCTGAGCTGCTTGTAAGTTCTTCTTGCACAAATTCTGAATGTTTCCAAGTTCAACACTCAGATCTTTAGCTTCCTCATTTATGTTGCCTTGAGCTTTCTTACTTGCTAAACCCAACTCAAAAGCTGTGTCCAAACATAGCATAGTATGGACTCATTCCAATGCTACTGTGTCCTTGGTAAATGGGTGACAAAGTCCATAAAGATACTGCCCCATTGCCTGTTTAGAATAGGCAATGGTACTAATAGCCCACCTGGTTTCTCCTTAGGCACCTTTACTTGCTGACACTTGTCGCAAGTCCTGCAGTACTCTATGATATCAACTTTCATATTCCTCCAGTAAAACCTCCTCTTGATTAACTCATACATTTTCCTCCCCCAAAATGACTAACCTCTGGGCAATCATGATGGAAAATAGTACCTGGTTAATTAAATGGTCCACATGAGGAAGATACACACGGCCATTGTAATACAAAACTCCATCTGAAATGAGAATGGTTACTCTAGCTCTCCTCTGAGCTCCTGCACCTCGACGTCTTGTGCTTGAGCATGTTGAACTACTTGGCTAAACTCATTGACTGTCCTTGTTAATGCATTACATAAGCGTGTTTGGAATTCTCCAACTACTATGGCTCTCCTAACACGTGACAAAGCATCTGCCACCACGTTAGCCTTCCCCGCATGATGCTCAATAGGAAATTTGTTAAACTCCATGAGCTTAACCATCCAACGAGCTTAACCATCAACGAGCTTGTCGACAACTCTTTCTATATGAACAAATACACCAAAGGCTTGTGATCTATAAACATCTTATAAAGATAGTGCCTCCAAATTCGTAATGCATTAATAATATTTAGTAATTCTTGCTCATATGTTGAGTACCGTTGCTCTATAAGATTCAAAGTACAACTCTTATAAGCAATAGGCCTTCCCTCTTGCATAAATACAACTCCAATGGCCACTCCACTTGCATCACACAATACCTCATAAGGCTTAGAGGGATCTGCAATACATAAAACTAAAAACTACTCTTCTCTCTGAAGCACTTCATGCAAAGGGAATGTCCTTCCTTAGCAACCTAGTTAACGGAGAAGCTTTCTTGGCATAATCCTTGACATACCGCTGATAATAACCACCATGCCCAAAAAACTCCGTAACTCTTCTGCATTGCTAGGAACTGGCCATTGCTTCACCATTACCACCTTTTGTGGATCAGTCTTCATTCCACTTGGCGTCACAATGTAACCCAAATACTCCACTTCGCATAAGCAAATACACATTTGCTCTTCTTTGCATAAAGCTTTATTCTCCCTCAACAACTGAAGAACTCTTCACAAATGCTGCACATGCTCCTTCATATTCTTACTGTAAATAAAAATATCATCGAGGAAGATCTCCACAAAGTCATGCAAGTAGTCACCAAACACCTCAGTCATCAACCGAGTGAATGTGACTAGGGCATTTGTTAAACCAAATGGCATAATAGTGAACTTGAAATGCCCAAAGCTAGTGTTGAAAGCAATTTTGGTAAATATTTGCCTTCTTCACAGCAATCTGATGATACCCACTGCACAAATCTATCTTGGTGAACACTCTGGCTCCACCGAGATGATCCATGATAGTATCCACATGTGGCATGGGCATCCTGTCCTTCATTATTTGCTTGTTGAAGCTCTATAGTCTATGCATATCCTCATGGTGCCATCTTTCTTCCTAACAAGTAATACTTGTGCACCAAATGGAGACTTACTCAGTTGTATGAAGCCATATTCCAATAGCTCCATCACTTGTTTCTTAACCTCTTGTTCCTTAGCATGGCTTAATCGGAATGGCTTACGGTAAATGGCTTTCGTACCTTGTTCCAACAAAATCTCATGCTCTACACCTCTTGTATGTGGTAAGCCATGAGGTAGCTCGGGAGGGAAAAACGTCAGCAAACTCCTCGCACAACAACTTTTCTCAAGGTGACAGTAAAAGAACTCGTTTGGAGACTCAAGCTTTGTTCCAAACCAAGTGTCTTTCACTTCACTATACTCAAGCTTCATGTGCTTGGTGCTCACTAGATCTTAGGATCCACATGCACTAGCTCCGCAAGAAAAAAAGTCTCCACCAGTTGGGTTTTGCCAACCTCTAGCTGTAACTCCTCCACACAACCAATTTAGCTCTATTTGACAATTGAGCCATCAATCTTGTATTGAGGCACAATCTTCGTGCAGCTCTACCAGCTGGGTTTTGCCAACCTACAATTGTAACTCCTCCACACAAGCACTGTAGCTTTGTGTGATAGTTGAGCCCTCAATCTCGTATTGAGGCACAATTTTCGTGCAGCTCCACCAGCTGGGTTTTGCTAAACCTCCAGCTGTGCTAACTCCAGCTGTACCTCTACAAGCACTGTAGCTCTATGTGATAGCTGAGCCCTCAATCTCGTATCGAGGCACAGTCTTTGTGCAGCTCTATTAACTGGGTTTTGCCAACCTACAACTGCACTCCTCCACACAAGCACTGTAGCTCTGTGTGATAGCTGACCCTCAATCTCGTATTGAGGCTCTTTGTGTAGCTCCACCAGTTGGGTTTTGCCAACCTCCAGCTATAACTCCTCTACACAAGCACTATAGCTCTGTGTGATAGTTGAGCCCTAAATCTTGTATTAAGGCATTGTCTTCGTGCAGCTCCACCAGCTGGGTTTTGCCAACCTCTAACTGTAACTCCTCCACACAAGCACTATAGCTCTGTGTGATAGCTGAGCCCTCAAATTCAACAGTCTTTGTGGGCAAGCTGCACTCCTCCACTAACTTTGTTGACACAAAGTTATCGTTACTCATGCTATCCACAAGAACTCGCACTGGACGTTCACAAGTCGTCCCTCCACCACAATAGCACGTGTGTGTGGCTCCTCCCGTGCCATGTAGTTTACCTGTTGAGCAAGAACAAATAGAAATTTACTTTGTGGTTTAGAGAAGTCTTCTTTGTGCTCCTCTCCATGCTCCATCTCTTAAAGCTTCTTAGGCATTTACTTGTCCTTAATGCCATTGAAACTTTTGCCCTTGGGCTTGCTTTTCCTTGGACAATTTGCCTTTCAGTGTCCAACGTCTCCACACATGTGGTATTATCCTTCCCACTATGCACTCATCTTGAACCTTGCTCCGATACCAATTGTTAGGAACCAACAAACTAAAGACCCTCACAAAACCATCCGACCTCCCCCGAGCTATCTCTAGTCTCCACACGTTGTTCTCCAAAAGGCTTCCAATCTTAGTGTGTCCTTAATTCTCTTAGATCTAGGTATAGCTCTTTAGGAATATTTTGACTTATACCTTTTAGGAAATATTCTTTGATTTGTTATATAGGTCATAACATGTATGTACCGACGTATGTTTAGATAACGAACTTTTGTTCCTTGAGGTTTCTTTTTTGGACAACTCCAGCTAGTGTTACTGTTAACAGAACTAAAATTTCATGTGACACGCATTATCAACTCACATTAACAAAATAATTAAATGTAAAGAACAACCAAGAGGTACTTGTGTCCACCATACGTTTCCCTGTTGAAAATATTATCTTTTTAGTGTTGAGAAGTTGTCTATTTGATAGATGTTATGTTCCAATACCAAAGGAGTAGAAGTTGGAGGTACCTGTTCAAATATACAAGAAGATAAATTAAATGCAATATGTGTGTATGTGTATGTGAGAGAGGGAGATAGGGGAGAGAGAATATACATACAAAGGTAGGACATGATTTCATAAGTGGAGATAATGCAATATGCATGTGTGCCTGAGGGAGACATACACACAAAGGCAGGACGCGATTTTATAAGTGTTAAAAGGACCAACTTCCCAAAGACAGCATTTCCCCCATTTTTTTATAACCCTATTAAACCTAAATTAACATTTGCAGTTGTCTTTGTGCGAGTGTGCACATGATGTAACAAACTTCTCTTCTCTCTCTCACACACTTATATTTATATGTTTGTACCGTCGTATAACAAATGCATATGTAAATTATGAACTTTCCAATGTACCTCGGTGGCGAATGTTATAAATGAGAAAATAAAATAAACAAATAAACAATATCCAAGGCCAATCCAACTCCTCAATAGACCACTGGAATGTCGGGCGTACCGCTTGTGTCCTTTGGCCAGGTCATGGTGATGTAAATGAGATGCTAAAGCCCTTTGCTTAACAGGTGAGAAGCGTTAGGATCGATACTTGACTTTCTCACTATATAACCCTTGGCCCAAGGTTAGTAGGCCTCTTGGCCTAAAACTTGCATTCTTCGACTAGGTTGTGGCAATGTAAATGAAATGGTAGAGCCTTTGGTTAGCATGTGAGAAGCATTAGGTATGCTTGGCTTTTGGTTAGACTATATAATTGGCTTTTGCTTGGTGCTTGGTCTTATTGTTGTTGCTACTCCACATGCGTTTTATATGTTATGGTATAGAATGCGTGTTTACACACGTTCATAAGGCTATGTTTGGTTAATCGTTTGCACATGTTCCATATGGCTCTATTTAGGGAACACATTGTTTTCACATTTTCCCTATGGCTCTATTTGATGATTATGTGGGTATGTCATGCATTGTTATACTTTTTAATGTGTTTACACCGTGGTTTGTGAAATTGCATGAAAGACCATGCACCACGAACATAATATTGACTTTTATTCTTTACGACTCTTTGCAAATAGTTTATTTAAGGATTGTGTGTGAGGTACATCGTGGATTGGTACTTATAATTTTCATGTATTTACATTATGGTTTGTGCAATTACCGTCTTAATTACTTGAATGTCTAATGTGCTACACATATTATGAATTATAATTTAGAATTTTTAATGTGTGATGCACATTGTGAATTACAATTTAGAATTTTTAATATGTAATGCACATTATGAATTGCAACTTGGAATTTTTAATGTGAATTGTGTGTGTTATAACTTGCAAATAGTTTATTTAAGGTATGTTATAAATTGTTACTATAATGTTAAAGTGCTTATGTTATGGTTTATGTGAGATTATATTATGAAATGAAATACATTGTTTAAGAATTCGTCATGGATTGTGTTTGCATTGTGATTTATGTGAAACTAAATACAAAACTGAAAAAAGAATAAGGTGTTGCATAAAGAGACATGGCAATTAAAATGTGTAAGTGTTAATATGTGTTTTGTTTATGGTGATTATTTAGAAATGAGAGGCGAGTCTCTTTTAATACTTATAATAAAGTTGTAAAGTAGTGCGTTGTGGATGAGACCTAGACAATACATTTTAAATTAATTGGTTTTGTGAGGAATGGTGTTCAAAAAATGGATTACATGTTATATCAAAATAAATAAATAAGTTAAATATTAATGTATTTATTTTAGAAAATGTACAATAGTTCTCATTTAATACTATTTAAGAGCACTCTCATTTTTAAACCACCACATGGAAAGAATAATTACATATCACACAAATAATTTTTAATAAAATTATTTTTATTAAAGATTAAATCTTTCTTCTAAAAAATTGAATTTTATATTTCTTTTGATTAATATATTATAATTTTGAATTGTAAAGAACAAAATAAATGAAAAGAATGAACTTGATGACACATTGGTTATACATATTTTAAAACATACTATTTACACATGTTTCGTACAACTCTATTTGGTAATCATGTGTGGGATATGTCATACATTATTATTTATAATTTGTGTATTTGCAATATGGTTTATGTGTGGATTAAGAAAGAAGTTGAAAACACAATAAGGTAAGACATAATATATATTTGACATATGTTTAACTTTTGGTTTTTTACAAAGATATGAAATAATTTGTTTTGAAGTAGTGGCATAAATAATGAATTGTTATTTGTAATTTTCATACCTTCTGAAAATTCATTTTAAATTTTATCTACTTACATTTGAACCTAAACTAAACTGAATGCATGTTTATTACATTTGAAATAAAATAAAATAAAATCTTAGAATTAGGTTTTATGGTTGAAAATAAATAATTAACATGTAATTAAGAATTTAATTAAGTAGTATTAACATGTAATTAAGAATTTAATTAAGTAGTATTAACTTGTTATTAAGAATTTAATTAAGTAGTAGGAATATATAGTACAAAACATTAATAAATTGGTCAGGTTCAGACCAGTTTTTTACGGGTAATAATTAAATATTTCAACACATGATTAAGAAATGACTAAGTTATTTAAACATGTTTAGAGCATTACATAAGCATACACAGAAAATTATGGTTATATGTGTAGCAGACATATTTATCAATATTGTAACTAAAATGAGAATGATATATAAGAATGAAAATATAAAGAAAAACTTAAATTAATATTTACATATTAATTATTAATATTTTAAACATATATTTTAAAGAATATTTCTTTTAAACATAATATTATTTTTAATATATTTCTTTATATTAAAAAATATTAATTAAATAATTAAAATTATTAATTATAAAAAAAAATGAAACTATAGACATTTCCATTTTACTTATAACGTTCATCTACCTCAATTGTTCATGTACTGGGAAAGTGTATTGAACTCAACAGAGTAGAGCTTCTCTGGTTCTCTGTTGCTCCCAAAGTTGACACGACGTGCAGAAACCTCAATGCTTGCCTTCCCGAAGTACATGGAAACCTCAACCTCTCGGGCCTTTCCCAGATGAAGATCTTCATTTATATCCAGAGAAAAGCTTGCCATCTCTTCACAGCCAAGATCTGTGGTGTATGTTGGAGCAATGTCACTGCTGGAGCTGTACAGTTTTATATATCAAGTGCCTCCGGGTTACGACACAAGGAAAAGTAGCTTGAGTGACAGACTGATTCTCCTCCACAGACTCACCTTTGGCCACAAACAAGGAGAAAATCTTCCTGCAGTATTCAACCTCCATCGTATATGAACATGTGAGACGGTCGATCCATCTGCCTAAATGGTCGAACGTCTGTATGCCGTACCATCTTTTTTGGAGATTCTGGACAGAACCACCCAGTTCCAAAACCGATTGCCACAGCACCCTTGGATATGGCCGCACCCGGATTGGGAGGAGCTATCACATCGTGCACACCACCTTGAAACTCAGCTTTGATCTTCTGCACCAGGTACTGACTCTCAGAGAACCCCCCAACTAGGAATATGTACTTCACATCTCGGTGAAGAGCTTTGTAAATGAGCTGGATAGCTTTATCCAACTCAGTATCAAAGATGGCTTTCATCTGTTCGCTGGAGATCTCAACTTCTTTCATAGTACTCTTCAGGGTTTTCAATCCCAATTGTTCATCATGCTTCCTCCATGCCTTGGACAACTTCTGAGGCACCTCAAGAACTTTGAACCTGTCCCATCAAAGGAGCACTTCCCCTCTGGCTCCAAGCCACCACTGGACAATCATATGCACAGTACCAGGCTCTTGAGATTTGAAGCGTTCAAAGCATCCAATCTTCTTCTTCAGAAGCTCCATGAAGTTCCGGTCAACAAATGTACCTCCTCCTGTGTCCCCGGAACTTGCACGCACCTCATGCACATTCCTGGTGCACTCCAATGTACTCTCAGCCTTCTCATGAACCACTTATATCAATGGTTCCACCCCCAATATCAGCCAACAAGAACTTGTCACCTCTATTGAGACTTACACAATCCCTCAGCTTGCTTCTGGCATGCAAACGATGCAGCTTCTGGCTCCAAAACGATCCTCACCGGGTAACGACTGGCATCAATACTGGAGCAGTACTTACCTTGAGCAAGCCCTGCCATCTCTGCATACTTTAGCATCCTTGCCTTTGCTCTCTCGCTCCAGATAGCCGGCACTGTGAGACACCATTGAACATCAATCATGCTCAGAGTCTTCCCATACTTTTCCTTGAGGTGACCGGCTATAAATCCTGAAATCATCTGATGGTGTGTGTGAAATATGTGTATTGCATACCCACACACCTGAAATGCAACGCAGATAGTCAACAATCAACTTCTCAGCCTCGTAGAATCCGTTCAGCCCAGAACGAGGTGTAACCTCAGAAGACTCAGCAAGTAGAAGCTTAAAGGAGAAGAAAAGTTCCCCAACTTCCCGCTTCACATCTTCTCCGTCTGGAGGACAGCCGTGTTCTTTGAGCCAGCCTGACCGAAAACTCTGGAGAGCTGACGTGTACTTCTCCAAGGCAGTCCACCCCCATTCAAGCTGCGCACAGTCACCAGCAGTGTAGAAGAGGATTGTCTGAGTCTTACAGTATGGCCTGCTTGCATTGGGCCACTCCTGCAAGAGGTGGAGATCTTCAGGATCAGAACGATGGGCAAATGCAAAGCCGGAATACGTCGTGCCAAAATCTAACCCTACCACGATTTTTGGTGTGTCTGAGACATCAAGAGCCATTGGACTGAGAAACTTGAAACGACTATGCAGCTCTTTACATAATGTTTTTGCTTAGCGTGTTTTCACGTTTTCTCACATTTCCATTAAAGCCAACAACCATTAAATTTCAATAGAAAACAAAAAAGAGTTTATATACAGGCGAAACTGTAAATTATTCACCTATAATATATTACGTAACTATATTCTTGTATCACGTACGTTCACAAAAGACACACCTGATGTGTGTGTGTGATGAGAGAATTAAATTTAAGGAAAATTACATTTATACCTCTGAAGTTTATCATATTTACATATATATATCCATAGAAGTTTTATATTTATATATATATATATATATATATATATATCCCTTTAAAAATTGTAAAATTTATAAAAAACTTAAATTATAATATTTTTGATTTTTAAAATAATAATATTAATTAAAAATATATTTTTAATTTATAATATACTGCAAATAAAATAATTAAAGTTTATTAAGTATTAAATATTAAAAATTGTCATAATAAAAAATGAAATATTTTTCAAAATAATTATATTATATTAAAACTGTGCGTATCTTATTCACTCGTGTATTAACGCATATTAAACATGTTCCTTTTGTGGGTAATATCTACCTTATTCCTAAGGGGGCACGGCGAAATTCGAGCGCAGGTCAACGAGCTTGACCTAGATTTCCGAATATTCTTGAATATTCGTTGTTCCGTACGATTTCCGTCTAGATATCCTCGAATATTCTGTACGGAAATTTTTCGTACTGCCAAGTGTACACACAATTGGACCTTCCAAAATTTTCAAGAATATTCTAGAATATTCTAGTGCGGCGGCCGCATACAAAATATGGTAGTATATTTTTGTTGTATTTAAAGAAAATATATGTTAAATTACTTAAAAATATGCTAAACATAAAATTACCATTAAAATTTATATTGAAAATTATAAGTTTGAAATAACAAATATAAAACCGAAGCTGTTTGAAAACAAACCAAACACACTAAATAGATGGTGGAGGATGGAGGTTCCTTGGTAGCATCAATAAAGAACTTAGTTCACGGGGTGCAAGTGTACGACGTTGCAAATGCTTGACAACTCGAGGATCAGCTCCCAGTACACGCTTGTAAACAAAATACATATGTTTGCAAGGCACCCACTGACGACCATTGCAGAACTCCGAGCATGAACAAGATGGTGCGCTACAAATGACAACCCAAGCAGATGTATGGTCGTTGTCACATACTCTGAAGCGAATGCATGTTGGAGGATCAACCACGTCAACTTCTGCGACATATGCTCCCAACGTCAAACATGCTTCAAAACTTACCTGTTGTTTCTTAGACATCCCTAAAGGTGTTCTTGTTGCACGACCACTTGCAGGAACAGGAGGTCCACGAAATTGTGCAGGGGGTGTTGAAAATCCAGTGACTCCAACAGGAACTGAAGGAACATGAGGTGTTGAAAAACCTGGCACTCCTGCATGAGCTGAAGGAAGCCCAGCTAGCATAAAACCTGATCTTGCCAGATCATTGATCTCCATTGCTATCAGCTTCGTGCCCACTTGAACTTTCCAAACCGAGGTAGAAGCTGGCGGAGAAACAATAGTTGGTCTTGGATGTCTGTTGCAAAGCATGTTTGTTGGACAAAAATACATCATTTGTGAGCGAAAGCATTCTTCACCAGTTTCTTTGTCATTGTATCTGATCCTTCCAAAAAAACAAGGAGCAGCCACTCGATTACCACTAGGACTGATCTTTTTGTCACAAGCACTCCACTGACCTCCTGAAGAGGGAAAGCCTGCCAGACATTTCACAGAACTTCTTTCACCACATCTTCTAATCGCCCATTGTCCAGGTGTAACATCTTGTTCTTCAACCAGAACATATTCTTCATGTTCTTCTGCAAGTTGAAAATCCAATCGTCGCTTCCGTCTACACTGTGTTGGAATAACCTGTTCACTATAGAAGATGTCCGGTCGGTGGGATCGTTCAGCCTCTGACCCCATATTTCTTTGCACAGTGCGATGTTCAACATTCGTGGCAGCCACAAAAGCAGTATCCTGCATGCTTGATGGAGCAACATCTTCAACTAAGTCGATGATAACCTTTGCTGTAGGTGTTGTTGAGTTAGCATTTGACATTCTTCTCTCGAACCTTGCTGAGAGCTCCTCTGAAGTCGGCCCGGAACCACTATACCTTCCATCTCTAAAAGCCTTCACAAGAGCACATTGTCGCACTGATTCAGTCAGGTCGTGGATTGTAGCTTGGTACAATGAAATGTATTTTGAATCTCTAGCCCTCCTCCATCTTCCGTGAACAGACTCCGACTGGTTTGTCATGGGCACAACCCTTGCAGCATTCTCCGGCATGCTTTCAAGAACAACATTTGAAATATGATTCTTCTGTCTTTCCCACCATGAAAACCACGTCTGCATAACTCCAACATCCTTCACATTTTCATTCCAAAAGCGGAAAAGATTATTTTCAATTTCTTCACGATCAGTTGTTGATGTGGCTGTTGGCCATGATCTCAAAAGTTGAAGATGTTGTTGTTGATGTTCAAGAGGGACCCACTTCCTTGTCACACGTTGTATGGCTTGTTCATAGTGAAAGATACAGCTCCGTTCACGTCCAGGAATTTCTTGGCCATTAAAGAACACATTCCTAATTGCTTGCCAGATCGCTCCTGCTTCATCGGACATAAACCCAGCGAACTGCACATTGTAGATTCCCTTCTCGGAACAGACATCCAACATAGCACGAAAAAACTTCTCCACAGCTCCAGCCGTTTGTCTCTTCATGTCACCATAAGCAATGGTGGATAATCGGCGCACACTATAAAATAATCAAAGAGTTAAGCAAACAACAAAAAGATAACATCTTACTTTGGGTCGTAAACATGCAATGCCAGAGTGATCCACTTATCAACAACACGGTGTGTGTGATCAAGTAGAACCCAACTCTTCTGCAAAGGGCCAAGAGGAGGTTGGCACATCCTTACATAATCGATTCCAGAACCTGGCCCTGAAACCGTCATCTTAAAAACTAATGCCTGGTCGTCTGAACCACGGAAATTCATCCCAGGATAGTGAATCACGTGGATGAATGGGATAGACAACCTTCGTTTCAGCTCCAATAATCCATCAATATTCTCTGGCATTTCAGCAGCAGTTCTCTTTGCGGACGCTACCCATTGACGAACTCTGCATCAAAGGTATTATCAAAGAATGCTCAGCACAAAGTAAAACTCTAATTGTACCTTCGATTGTTTGATAATGGTTGCAAATGATCCATGAGCTTATCCCAACTTCCAGGCTCAGAATTATCTAATAGAAAACCAAAGATAGCATCTTTACATGCTGCCATTTCGATGACTCTTGGACTAGCTCTGGGAGTTCTTTCTGTTGCATTCTGGACCGCCATATGCATTTCTTCTTTGTTCGATGCAGAAACACCATCACCCACTGGATGTGAATGTTTTCCCTGGTGGATAAACAATCTAGTCTTGGTTATGTCGTCTGGGAAAACGCAAAACGCCACAGCATGACAAACTTCAAGGCACAATGGATTTTCTTTACAGAAAAAACATGTCAATCCTTTTGCCAGTTTGTCGATTGAAGGTGGGGAAACAATACATCCTTTCCATTTAGTGCAGTTCGGAAATCCTGCCTTAGAAGCAGGGCAGTCCGGGTTGATACAGCAAAGGCTCCCAACACATTTGCTCCTGGACACCCTCGCTTGAAAATTCCAGTTGCTGGTCGTTCCTGCTGTCCAGGTATGTCCATCCTCTTTCCGATTCATTCCTTTGTATTTGTATTCGGAAGGAGGGAGCTCAAAAATGACATCCCCATCATACGCAATAGGCAATTCATTTGTATGAATGATCGTGGAACCCTCGATAAGAATTCTTCCCTTTTTGCAGGTATTAGAAGTGAAAAGGTTCTTCAACGTTGAGTATTCAGAGTCAGAAGCAACGACAAGCTTAAACAATGGTCCTTCATCCGGTAACAAAACATATCCTGGATTATCCTTCCCTCCAGCATCTTGGTCCTCGTTTATTTCGATCTGTAAAGCAGATTGCCCATGAAGAAGTTTAAAAAGACGAACACTTTGCCAATCAAAAATGCCAAAGAACGTTCTAATCTGATTAGTAAGAATGATTCCAACACCATCTATCACAGGAACATCGTGATCCAAATTGCCGTAAACAATCCTGGCCATTTTGCAAGCAGTTACCACAAACGTGACAGAAAAACAACAGCATTACTTAATCATCTTTTGGTAAATATCGGATATTACCATTTCAAAAATTCACAATCATGACTCAACGTGGGCGAATATTTAATTCAAGGAAACGTATAGATCTTAGATGCTAATATAGTATAGCACTTCACGTAGAGATAGAGCAATCTTTATTGTCTTTTAAATAAATGTGTGTCTAATCTACATTCATCTGACATATTTATTTATGACTTGTTTATATTCTGTTAATTTATTTATTATAATTATATAGTTATTTGATCCAGTATTTTATCAAATGTAGATGTTGATTAATACTTGCTCCGCTACCAATTGTCAATTATAAATACATATTTTTACACGAATATTTATTTAATTATATAATAATATGTTTTTTTAACATACAAATTTTTACTTAAATATGTGTTTGTATTTGTATCCTTTTATATAGTATGTTATTTATCGTAAGTATTATATATACTGTTGTATGGTTTAATTAAACACAGTTTTATAGTTAAGGGTCAAAGGGTTAAGTGTTAGATTTTAGGGTAAAGGTTCAGGACTACCCATTCTTCTTCTCCATTCTCCATTGTTGAGAGAGGGCACTTTTGTTCTTTTTTTTGCGGCGACAAGAGGCTAGTGTGAGCGTCACGGCGACATGGCTACAGGTAAAATCTTATATATGTGTATAGTAATTTCTGTGAATGTATGTGCAAATTCAGTAGGATTTCTTTGTATTCACAAACGCACGCGCGTGTGCACACACACACACCTCCGACGCATGAGTTATTGCCGATTTCGGCAAACACACACACACACACACACACACATTTCCTGCCAATTCGGGCAGGAAATCTGCCGCCGGATGGTGCGGCGGCCGCACCATCTGGCGGCAGGATTTCCTGCCCAATTCGGGCAGGAAATCCGTGTGTGTGTGTGTGTGTGTGTGTGTGTGTGTGTGTGTGTGTGTGTCACACACATAAATAACATTTTACACACGTATGATTATACAACATTAGACTTGTATACATGTGTGTGTGTATATATAAATATATATATTTAAATACATACTTAAAAAGACTTATATATATATATATATATATATGTATGTATGTATAAGTATATGAATTTAAGACTTGTATATATGAGATGATGCTTTTTCGTCTGTATATACATGTGAAGAGATATGAATATACCCATATTCTCTCACACAGACACATCACAAAACACAAACAACATTGCACACACACACACATAATCAACATTACACACATACACAAGGAACATTATATAGTGAGCACACACACAAACAACATTACACGTATAAATATGTGTGTGTGTGCGTGTGTGTCTATATATATTGATAGGTATACATATATAGTAAATGTGTGTCCATAAATTAAAACAACTCACACACACACTTATCAGTTGTTGTAATTGCAGAATGAGACAAAGGCAGAGTAAGAGACTACGAGATAAATACAAGACTTTGACACTTCAAGAACATATCGTCCAAGAAGCTCTTGCAGATATGGCTCCAAAACCTCGTGGCAAGAAAGGAGGCCGAGGCGCCAAGCAACAACTGCAACACAAAGAGATGATGCCGACGAACAATGAACCTGTGGATAGTTCGCAAGTCATTGATGAACATACTGTGGTGAGTGAATGGATGCCTAGAAATAGGGAGATTGCAGGAAGCTCTGCAGAACACGGTAATGCAGAGGAAGTACCGGATATTGATCTTGGTAGTAAAATGTTCAATAAGAAGAGGAAACTGGATGCTCCTGAGGATGTTGCCGAATCATATGCAATTCCGGAGCGGCTGACACTTGAGGCTCCATCCAAGCTTCTTCGGGATCTTGTTATTCGGTATGACACATATTGACACATCGCTACAAGGACGAGACCACTACGTTCCAGTTGAGCTTGGTGAGCCTCCGCGTATCCCGGTTCACAGGTTGCTCCCACACCAACGTTTGAGGAATGTCACTAAGGACGGCGTGAAAGACCTTGTTGGATGGATTAGAGCTGAAGGATTTTACCAGGAGACGTCAGTGTTCACCTTATCTTTCGGACCACAGCTGAGTGCAGACGAACGCCGAAGTTGGAATGAGTCAGAAGCACAGGTCGATAGAGAGTTTGAAGCGGATTTGCATAAGCCAGCATTTTCTGCATGGTATCGATTTCTGAAAGATGCAAAGTTTCTGGTGTGGGATGGGAATCATCGTCGGGTTGCTTTGAACACTTTGCTTGCTGAAGAGCCAGGTTTGAAATGGACTTTGCGTGTACGTGCAACACTCATAGCATCCACAGTGCAAGAGGAGAAGAGACTAATCGCTGCTTGCAATCGGTTGAATGAGTAAGTGACTTGTTTGTTTCATTATTTAAATACTAAATAAATGTTGTTTTGTTTTGCAGAGCAACTGCTCGTGTGGTTCCTACAACAATCATTCACACCTTGCAGTTCTTACGGAATTGTTGTGTGAAGTCTGCAGATCTTTCTACCGATCATGTTCTTCGCGGGATGCCGGAGGAAGATAGAAAAGCTGTGGAAGTGTGGAGATCGAACAGAAAAGAAGACGTTTGGTACGAGTATCCAAAGACGACATTGGTGAAGATTTTTTGGGAGGTAATCTTTTCTTCTTCTTTTGACTGTTTTTTGATTTTCGGTTTCTTTTGCAGAATCAACTGAAGCGACAAATCGCTACAAAACTTGCGAACAGAAAACCAAACCAGACAGAATCTCAGATCCTCTCCAGCGTTTACAAGACATTCACAGTTCGGATGAACAAATTCCTCACCATTGCTGATCCGGCGGTCGGTGAAGATTGGTTCAAGGCGATCACAGATATCACTATCAAACCATCAACGAAGCAAATAACTCTGGAGAAGCTTCAAATGCTCGCGAAGTCCCAGCTTCCTTCCAACGTCAAGGTTGATATCCTTGGAAAGCTTGTGCACATTCAAGAACGTGGCGTTCTTGAGAAGCTGGTGAACATGACGGAGAAAGACAAGAAGGAAGGTGTCACCGGCTGGCCTGACAAGGACTTCATCAAGTTTTTGCACATCTTTACTTACTGGTTCCAGGTAATTTAATATTTATATTTTTCATTTTTATTCGTTTTATCGTGCCAGGTCGCGGAGGCAGCTAAAGAGCTTTTGGTCGAGCATGTAGAGGAGTTCATGACATGGTATATGAAGATGCACAATGAAATTAAGTTGGATATGTACCAGAACATGCTCGAGAACAAGGAGTTCGGTGCGACAATTCCACCTCCTCGACTATTTGAGCTGGAAAAATCTGCAAAAAGAATGGCATTCAGGCAAGTTTTTTTTTTGTTTCTTTACAGATTTTTATCTATTTTTACAGGTTTTTAAAATGGAAAACGATGCACTCCCTGAAGATTTCAAAGAGTGGATGGATGTTACCAAGGATTCTAGCATGTGGAGCCGGTTGTTACGTGATATCAGTGATTACGAAGTGGAACACTGTCCTTTCTGGCTGGATTTCCTTCCTGGTGACTGTCCCGAATGGGAGATGGCCAGCTATAAGATACACAAGGATGATCGGCGAGAGCTATTATGGAAGAACGACAATGCTGCAAGGAAGCTCCATGTGAAGATGGATATCAGGTATGCTAGATCGGCGAGCAAGGTCAGCAAGGGACAAGCTTCTTCTTCAGCCCCATCCTTCATCTCGGCTGGATTGGAAGAAGATGATATGTTGAGGATGGTGATGCCTGAGAAGGGAAATGGAAGCTGGGAAATCATTCATGCAGATTCAGAGAACCTTGCAGTCCAGTACTTCAAAGCCGGAAGGCCTTTTCCGTCAGGATTGAAGGAGCTTGAGGATTGGATCGTGAGTCACAAGTCAAGTTGGACTATTCATGTGTTTGGTGCGAAGCCTCCACCAAAATGCATCCAGGGAGCTGTTGATCTCGTTGTCATCGACCCGCCTACCGGATGCGTTGCTGAGGCAGGCGGGATGGTGGATCAATACACGAAGTTCTCGGATGCTTTGCTGAAGAACTTGGTGAACCTTGCTTTCGGGATATTAGACAGAGCTGGCCATGTGGTAGTGTTTGTGCTACCGGATGATGTTCTAGCTTTGAAGAACACTGCAGAAACTTGCAAGCTAAAGTTTCTGCAGATGAGTTATGTGCACACGACAAAGTCATGGGGATACCGTTTCTCTAGAAAGGTAATTCTTCTTTTTGAGAATGTCATTTTTTAATGTTTATTTTTTCAGGAAAGCATCATTGCCATGTGTATTTTTGGTTCCCCCTACTCTAAGGTTGCCAAGAACAAGGAGATCTTGGACACTCGCTACACTCTTCTTTTTGATGAGCCAGAAGATTTCCAGCTCCCATGGTATAATGTTGTTTGTTATTTCTCATGTTCTAATATTGTAACTTTCAGGATTTCAATTGGCCCGAAATCTCCCAAGTTGTTTGCGATGCTAGTGGAGAAGCTCACAAAGCCTGGTGGAACTGTTGTGGATCTAACAGTGGGAACCGGTGCTAGTATTCTTGCAGCTTTTCACACAGGGAGACATGGTTATGGAATCGACATCAACAAGGATCTGGTTTTAGCAGCCAGAGATGTCTTCAGGAAGGTCATTCCAAGTGTTACAGCAGCTGAAGGTGGTGGGGATGATCAAGTTGTTTCCATGATTACTCCTTTTGATGAGTGGAAGAGGGCCATGGAAACAGAAGCACAGGATTTGCCTTTGGCTAGCGACAACGATGGAGACCAGGATCCGCCTTCTCGAAACGACAAGGATGTTGTTACGGAGAAGTCCGTGGAGCACAACGACGAGTCATCAGATGAGTCAGCAGAAGAGAGATCATACGAGTCATCAGATGATGAGTGAGATTTGTTTTATCATTTCTTTGGTTTTAAACTTTAATATGTTTTCAGTATTGTTCTACCAGACTACGCTAATCAGATGGCAAAGAAAATGGTTGAAGAGTTCGAAGTTTACGACAGACAGATTTTGGAGAAACGTTCACGACACCGTAACAATGCATTCATTAACGACGAGGCACTGGCTGGTGGAAACGAGTCTTCATGATTGAGTTATGTTTTTATTGTAATTTTTATTTAGTTTGATGCGGTATTTATATAAAAATATAATTATAGTTATAAATATAAATATTAAAAAAATAAAAACATAAATATAAATATAAATATATAAATATATATGTCAGATTAACCCCCAAATTTGTGAAACTTTGACACATTACCGTGCCGCCATGATTGCCCGCCCGCCGCACCAGAATATTCTTATATGAAAACGAATATTCTGTACGGAATGGAATATTCCGGTATGACGGAAATCCGTACGCTCGGCAAACTGCGCTCGAGGAAATGTCAAACCCATTCCTAACTCCTTATCATCTCTATATCTATCTGCCACATCCTCCTGCATTACCACATCAGTGTGCCACGTCGCTTATTAAATAATTATATTATTTTGTGTTATGTTTAATAGGTTATTTTGGACTTAAATATAATAAAATATAAATTAAGTTTTAAGGGTATATATGTAAATATAAAACTTCTAGGAATTATATGTAAACATGATAAATTTAAAATATAAATGTAGTTTCCCTTCATATATACTATATACTAGGTGTGTATGTATGTGGAACACACACTCACACACACACATGCGCACACGATATTTTCAGTGGAAATGTAAATATCTCTCGTGTGTACAAAAAACTGCAGTGCTTGTTCGCAAGCTGTGTGATATGAACTCCTATAATGGTATTTCAATAGTCT
Organism: Selaginella tamariscina; assembly: GCA_003024785.1. Classification (NCBI taxonomy): domain Eukaryota; kingdom Viridiplantae; phylum Streptophyta; class Lycopodiopsida; order Selaginellales; family Selaginellaceae; genus Selaginella; species Selaginella tamariscina. The sequence goes on along the minus strand of PUQB01000758.1, from coordinate 40,013 downwards.
ATAAGTTGATATAGTAAAATATAACAAGCTCCGAGTCTCACATATAGTTTGAATTATAATATACGTGTGTGTGTATGCACGTGTGTGTATTTATATATGAGATTAAATTTATTGATCCCATATTATTATTAAATAACCTTTATGTACATATAAATATTTAAAGTATTCCATATTAAAACTTTAGATATTTTAATATAAAGATAGTTTACACATGTATAATCATATAATAATTTAAATAATGAAACATTGGATTAAAATATAACCTTAATATATACTCTATCATTGATATCAAACTCCTTAGATTAAATATAAAAACTCTTATGATTTTAATTTTCTTAATTTATATTTTTTTTTAAAATAAGAAAATTTATTGTAAATATATTTTTTTAAATTGAACAAATACAAATATTATTAGGATATTTTAATTTTTCATAATTATGATTTCGTAATAAAGTTTAATATATTCTTAAGATATATTTAGGGAAAATACTCAAATTTAAATTTACCCCTTAATATAAAATTACACCTGGTACATAAATACCCTTTATTAAACTTTAATACACTTTAAAGTTATAATTATTTATAAATTTAAATTATATCAAGTTAAAACACATGCAAATAATTTTTTTAACTGTTATAATTTTAATAATCATAAATAAATAAAAATCTGAAAATAAAGAAACTAGCATTCAGTACTAAATATTTAAATAATTTATGTAATAAACTTTCATTTAGTTTTTTAATTAAATAAAAATGCTAACCGGTTTATTTATAATTATACTATAGTATATAAGAACATAAACGTTTTAGTTATATAAATAAAAATGCATTATTTTTGTGAAGAGTGTGGAATGAATTCATAAAGTAAATTATTTTCTATAGAGAATTATTGAAATAAGGTAAAATCATTTATATATATAAATCATATATATATTTATTATTGTCTTAATGTAATGTACATATTCTTTTTTCTTAAATTGCTAAATTATTCCACTCAAACTCATATATTTACTGTGAGTTTTTCATAATGTGTGTAATTTTTAAAAAAATAGATACATTATATATATTCAAAATTTTATATGAAATTGACTTTAGGACATGACATTTGATTAAATACTGTACATATTATAAATTATGAAAATAAGGTTAACTTTAAAATTAATATCTAATAAAAATTAATTTAAAGATATAAAGGTTAAATTGTGAATGACATTAAACATTATTATTAAATTAATTAATTTTCGGTTAATTAAATTATTAATTACTTATTTGTGCAGTTCACACTGCTCCTTGTGCTTACGGAAAGGTGAAACCTCCTCGCATATTGTCACTCGCCTTCGGGTTCCTGAGAGACACCCACAACAAGGAAATAATAATCGCAAGCAAACCCGACCAGATGAAAAACAATGGTGGGCGCCCTTCCTCGCCTTCCCATGAGCCCTTTCGCAAAAGGGTAAAGGTGAGTGAGCACCCACAAGCTGAAGGAAACCCCACAAGCAGCTGACTCCACCTCGGAAACTGGCTATATATCTCCCTCGAAACCGCGACCGTGATGGCAATCAGGTTCGTTATCATTATCGTTATCGGTGGTATCATGAGCGCTGACCATTTCACAATGTATAAATCTGCATACACATCCTTCTCGCTACCCTTGGCTGCCTTGGAAGTCAAGGTGAAGGAGATATCTATACCGGCAATGACCTTGAGAAGTCCTGTAGAACAGCAGCCAGGTGTGCACTGGTTCCTCCAATCATCCAGAACTGCTCGTTCCTCCACCACTCCTCCAGCGTGATCCCCGACCACCGTATCTCAAGCATTGCAAGGAGACACAGTGTGAAGGTTATCACAAGCAGATATACCAGGAAGGTCGTGCTGAGTGTGTCCACTATGAACTCCCCTGTGAAAGCGAAAGTGCAGGGAGGAAGCAGTAAACCAAGAGGAAAGACGGAGGTGAACGGGGTACACTCCCACGTTAAGGTAGGCGATCCTCTGAAGGAGCTTCAACCGCGTGTTCGCAAGCAATGCGTTGTTCCTGGAGAAGAAGATCTCAACAGAGCCAGTTGCCCAGCGGAGTACTTGGTAGAGCCTGTCTGTGAGGTTGATCGGGGCAGTCCCATGGAATGCATCGATCTTTGTGACACAGTAGACGGACTTCCACCCGCGGTTGTGCATCCGAAACCCGTGACAACATCCTCTGTTACCGACCCGTATATCCATCCCACACGGTTCCCCATTCGGTTTTCTCCTCGTAGAAGCACGAGATCATGTTGATTGCCTCCGCAAGAGTTGTGGCATCGAGAGGCTCCCGAGGAATAGTGAGTGCACCTGGAGGTCGACCATGTTTCACTCCTTGGTGGTCCACGAGCGGCCTACCCTGGAACTCCGCCACGGGGATGGAAGCAGCAAATGCCACGGATGTTCCGAATCTCTTTGGAAGGAACTGAAGCTCTATCGTCTCCAGATGAGTCACCTTTTGATGATCTTTTCCACTTCCTCCCGCCACAGCAGCCCCTCTCCTTCACTCTTGGTGGATCAAACCCATATAGTGCTGTTCTTCTGAAGCAGCAACCTGTTCCCACGTATACACAGGTCCCTGAACACCTGTACACCTAGTAAGCCTTATGTAACAAAGGCGGGAAGCGATGACTTACCATCCAGCGCACGCATATTCACGTCAAAGAAGACGCTGTTGTGGTTTGCATACCTGTCATTGGGATCGATACCTTCGAACCTCTGGGGGAACTGCACGTAACAGATCTGGTCCCCATACGGATCAAGCATAAAACACATTGCCTCGCGAATGGCAAGTGAGTTATATATGTAGTGATCACAGTCAAGGTTGAGGATGAACGGCCCATTTGACATTATTGCACTGGCACGGACCAGGCGTTCATGGCTCCTGCCTTCTTGTTGTGGTTGTAACCTGGACGCTTTTCCCTCGAGACATAGACGAGCATTGGCAGACGTATGTCGACATCACTCGTGTCTATCAGGTTTTGTTCGTCGTTGCTGCCTAGATTTGTTCACTACTTGGTGGAGCAAGCATCACCTGGAACACATTGAGTGTAAGCTATGTGTGTACATAGTGTATGGAGAAACCTACTTGGATAATGCCAGCATGGTCTCCTCGAGTATGTCCCTTCCACTCGGACAACCAAGTACCGGGCCAGTGACTACCGTCTGCCATCCACGTTGCTTTTGGAATATCCAGCGGCTCAGTGACATCTGCATCCCGTGCTCGTTTCGCTTTCTTCTCTTCATGTGCATTATAGGCATCGGACCTCCGTCTAATGGAGTCAGGCAAGCCATTAATCCTCACCTTAAACTCGTCGTACTCCGCTTAACCCTTCGTCTATCCTTGACAAAGTCAGGATGCAGTTTGTTCTGTTGGATCCCCCTTGAGGGCGAAGTAAGTCTCCGGGTTACGCGGCTCAATCTCATGCTTCCTACAAAACGGTACCCATATCCTCGCGAAGCTTGCAGCCTCAGCCAGAGCTTCAAAAGTCAGCAATGCTCCTCTGTCATCCGATAGATAGCAAGCAACCTTCTCAACCGGGTACTCCACTGCGAGTATAGAGAGTACGGTATTCACGGTGATCAGTGGCGGTTCTTTCTCAGGATCAGCAGTAGACACGAACAGATCAACACCCGGTAAGTCGGATCTCCCTTTGGGATTGTTGGGACCGGGTGTCTCAAACTGCTCCTTCAGAGCTTCCAAATCAGTGTGTCGGATGACTGGAGACAGTTTCAGTAGCTGGTCGATTAACCATGAGAACGCAAACCAGATCTCGCATGCAACTGACATCCCCCACAGCCACATTGCCTTCTTGTTCGGGTTCCTAACCCTCCACATTAGAAACAGTACTAGCGCCACAAACCGGGACAGTATTAAGAACCTGAAACCAAAGCAGTTTATATGCAAACACACACGCACACGCACACACACACCTATAGGGGCTGATAATCCCAGCAGGAACACTGGATTTCCTGGCTAATGGACGACGAGCACATGGATTAAAAGCAGGGCTGGAGCACCAGTATAGTTATCGTTAGGCCAGTGGGCATTCCCATACCCATAAGTTCCCTTGGTCTCAAACAGCCACTGAGCATGATCAAACTCTGTACTCTGCTTCATGCTCTTTCTCGAGGGTGCTACATTCAGCTTCCTGTGATCATCCGTACGTAGCTTACCATCGTCCTCAGTAGTCAGGGCTAAGGCCTTATCACCATCCCAGTCCTTGTAACCTTCCTTGCACCCTGGACAGATTCCTCCGTTACTAGCGGTGTCGGTGAAACACTCGTAACAGATCTTGAAATTGCATCACATGGTAGAACATCATTACCGTGTTGATCTCTCATTGAGGGCTGGTTACATAGCTTGCAGTTGGATAGACCAGAGAGGTGTGCATGCTCTTTGGTGGTCTTCTCCATCACGTATCCCCTGGTCATAATGTTGTATCCCCCTGTGAAGATTGCCTTCTCCACAAGCTGCTGCTGCCGCCCCATCGATGTGATAAGTGCAGCTAGAGACTTCAAGGAACGTGGCAAGTTTTTCAAATGTTGGCTGAGAATGTGTTAGTGTGTACACAGAGTTTGCATGAGGTTTGCATGAGAATGTGTTAGAGCGCACAAGGAGTTCTGGAGGAGGCACACTCTGTGGAGCTTTACAAAGTTTGAGCTCTGTTGCTGTCGCACAGGACGCTACTAAAAAGTTCTTTTGATGGTAATGGGTGTGTACGTACATATGTATGTTTTCATGTTGTTAACACACATTGTGATATAAGATGTGCATGTGCGTGAGCGAGACGGTGTGTTTGTCAATACAATGTCGGACTTAGACATCCGTATACGTGTGTATATGTAGAGAAAGGAAATACATTTTTATATTCACGACGTTGTATGTTTATTTTGAAATGCATTATCAATCATTTAGAATACATGTATATATTTATAATGTACATATATAATTATGTATTGTTTTAATTGAATATAATTTCTTTATACAAAACTAATCTAAACATCGGCATACATGTGTCGCTGTGTGACTGGTTAACGATGTTAGGTAGGAGGTGACACGTATACAACAGCCAGGGTACGTTTTCTTTTTAGGGTAGAAGTAGCTGACCAGCATAGAGCACCATGGCTGGGAAGAACAAGTCTTCTGGAAAGAAGAGCAGTGGAGGTTCTTCTTCTGTGAATCCAAAGCCGAAGATGGGGGCATCGGGTGGAAGCCGGATTTCTGGCATGACTGCCTCATGTATGGAGTGAAGCCTTGGGACGATGAAGCTCCAGATTTTTGGCATGGATTGAACAAGGAACTCGCCAAAATGGAGAAGCTCGAGGACAATGCAAGCCACAAGAAGAAGTGAATCTGTTGTAAGATCGTTCCAATCTAAGTTCAAGGTAATCTGCATTGTGTGGAACCATTTTGTTTTTGTTAGATTACATACACATTAGATTCATGTCGAACGTGGTTAAGTTGCATGAGCTTCTTCAGCATGGATATTAGACATCAAGAGATAAAGAGCAGAGCTTCCAGGTTCCAATCCATGAGCCATCTCAGCTGCCACAGAGCCACGTTTAACATCCCCATGGTTCTTACACGCAGCAAGCATAGCCAGCCACGTCATAGAATCCGCTTCATAAGGCATACTCTCGACCATCTCCTCCGCCTCCACGAGCTTCCCAGCTCGACCCAGGATATCCACCATGCACACGTAGTGGTCAATCCTCGGAATGATCCAGTAATCACCTACAGAAGATGCAAAATACTTGCGAGCATCCTCAAGTAGTCCCGAGTGACTGCAGGCCGAGAGGATATTCAAGAAAGTTATGCTGTTTGGTCTCACCCCGTGGAGCTGCATTCTCTGGAACACCTCGAGGGCGTGTCTACCGTCCCCTCCCTGGGCATATGCAGTGATCATCGTCGTCCACATAACAACATCCTTCTCTGCAATGCTCTCGAACACTGCCTTGGACTCAGTAAGAAACCCACATTTGGCATATACATTCACCAGTGCATTAGATATAGCAGGTCTACATTCCATCTTTGATTCAATAACACACTCCTGAACCATTGTATACTCTTCATATTCGAACAGGATTCAAGTGCTGCCACATAAACTGATTCATCGGATGTAATGCCTTCCAGATCCATACAAGCGAACAATACAAGAGCCTCCTTACTGAAACCGACCTGTCCGTAAGCTGTGATCATTCCGCACCATGTGCGGTTGTCTCTGCTAGGAACGACGTCAAAAACCTTCTTGGATATGTCCAACAACTCATTCTTTGCATACGCAGTGATCATTGAGTTCCAGCAAGAGATATCCTTCCGGGGCATCCGCTCGAAAACTTGGCCTGCCTCGAAGACATACCCATTATGAGCATATGCTATAATCATCACATTCCACGAGACCGAGTCCTTCGTAGGCATGTCCTCGAACATCTCGCACACAAGTGATATATGCCCAGTTTGTGCATACGCAGCAATCATGGCGGTGTATGTAACCATGTCTTTCTCTGGAGCAGTATTGAAGAGCTCCTTTGCAGGATGTAGCTGCCCATCTTGCAGATATGTTGCAATGATCACGTTCCATGATACTATATCCCTGAAAGACATCCTCTGGAAGACCTCAATGGCACTTTCTACATGCCCGTTCCGGGCATATGCCTTGATCATTGAGTTCCATGTAACAATGTTCTGCTGTGGGGACTGCTCAAACATGTCCTTTGCGTCTTCCAGTTGCCCATTCTCTGCGTAACCTGATATAATTGCATTCCAAGAGACCACGTCCCGGACAGGCATTTCATCAAACAACGCTCTGGCGGACTCGAGTTGGCCGCTCTCGGCGTATCCAGTGATCAGTGCGTTCCAAGCCCAGGAGGCCAACTCCTTCTCTGGCAGTAACTCAAACAAGACCACTGCTTCTTCAACATGTCCGTTCTGGGAAAATCCTGAAATGATGACCGTGTACGTGACCACACTCTGCTGAGGCATTCGATCGAACACCAACCTGGCTTTCTCGAGCTTCCCTTCCTGGGCATACGCTGCTAAGAGCGAGTTCCAAGAGTATATATCCCTACGAGGCATGGCATGAAAGATCTTGCAAGCCTCATCTACAAACCCAATCTTTGTAAATGCCTGGATCATGATGTTCCAAGCGATAGTGTTCTTACCTTCCATTTTCTCGAATAGATTTCTGGCTTCCTGGACATGGCCCATATGGGCATATGCAGCAATCATCAGATTCCAAGAGAACGTGTCTTTCGTGGGCATCCGATCGAAGTGCTCCCTCGCTTCATCGATTACATAGTTGTTGATGTATCCAACGAGAAGTGTGTTCCATGAGACTGCATTCCATCCAGTCATGAGATTGAATGTGCGCCTTGCTTTCTGCATATGCCCATTCTGGGCATATGCCTTGACCAAGATTGTCCATGAATACACGTTCCGTGTAGAAATCTTCTGAAACGTATGGAATGCTTCATCCATACGCTCACATCCACCGTACATTTGCACCAGTATGTTCCCCAGAAATGTGTTGTTTCTGTCGAGACCATGTTTCCGGAGCTTCTCGTGTATCTGCCTGCCGTCCGATAGAGCTCGCAGTTCACCACATTGACGAAGAACAGAAGCATATTCTGCAGGACTGGGGAATAGTTCATCCTTCAGCAGCCTTTTCACGCTCTCTCTTAACAAGGAGAGCAAATGCATAGAGCGGGCACCCCATGCCCTCGATGTTTCGGATCCGACCGTCTTAATTTGATTCTTTCTATTACATCTTGTCCGTTGGAACTAATCCAACTCTGGTTGTAGGGCATTTTCTGGCTATGAGGGCGAGGAACTCGGCGGCGAAGCGAGAAGGAAAGGTCAGTACGCAGATCTCGTAGTCCGATTAGAATTCGATCTAGAAGAAGCGAATCCAGGATCCGGAGTCCGAGTCCTAGAAATAGGTGGAATCCGGGTAGAAGCAGCTCAAGTCCTAGCCGTAGTAGGAGCAGAAGCTCGACCAGGAGAAGCTTGAGCAGAAGTCCACCGGGAAGGAGCAGAAGCCCGACCAGGAGAAGCTTGAGCAGAAGTCCACCGGGACCGCAGCGAGGGCGGGGTAGAAGCCCAAATAATGGGTGGAGAAAAAGGAGCAGGAGCCCGAGCAAAAGCTTTAGCAGGAGCAGAAGCCCGCAGAATGCGTGGAGGAGAGGCCGTAGCAGGAGCCGGACTCCGGCTCGCATCTCTAGAAGAAGAAGCCAGAGCAGGAGTCCGAGACAGGGGGATGAAAATCGTGGGAGGACGAAAGTGAGGAAGAGTGTGAACATATGGCAAATCACTCCAAGTCCGCCTCCCGGAAGAGCCCCAGTTGAAGAAGTCCCAAACAAGGAGGCTGAGAATTCTCCTAAAGAGGATGGCAGGAAGCGGTCAAAAAGGGGAAAGAAGAACAGACATCTGACTCCGATTCGGACGCCCCCCGTATGTCAAAGAGCTTAAAGAGGAAAAAGCAGAAGAGCAAGAAGAGAAGCAGGAGGAGGTCCGATAGTTCGTCGGCGGGTTCCGAGTCGGATTCGGACTCGGACAGACGGAGGAAGAGAAAATCGAAGAAGAAACATGGGAAGTTGAAGCCGAAATTGAGGCACAGGAAGAAGAAGCGTAGATCTCCGACACCGTCCTCTGCCTCTTCCGAGCTAGAAGAGAAAAGCGATCTGAAGGGAAGTCCGACGACGATGAAGAAAAGCCAATGGAAATCGATGAAGAGGCTATACAGTTTAAAGGGCTTCTTGAGGCACAGAAGAAGGCAGCTATGGGATTGGAGTCTGAGCCTATGGTTGGCCCTGCACCCGCTCCAAAGACAGAGCGTCACATAAGCTACGGAGGAGCTTTGCGGTATGGACATACATACACTATATACAGAGTAAAACAGAATGATTTAATACTCTTGTGTTCTATTATTACAGCCCCGGAGAAGGTGATGCTATTGCACAGTACGTACAGCAAGGAAAACGTATCCCGCGAAGAGGAGAAGTGGGACTTTCGGCGGATGAGATTCAGAAGTTTGAGTCGCTTGGTTACGTAATGAGTGGAAGCAGGTACATTACATTATAATCACTCACACACACATGCACATGTACTTAAATGTACTAATAATATTTGTTAAACAGGCATCAGAGGATGAATGCAATTCGTATAAGAAAGGAGAACCAGGTGTACAGTGCGGAGGATAAGCGTGCTTTGGCGATGTTTAACTACGAGGAGAAATCCAAGCGTGAGAGGAAGGTTATGTCGGATTTACAGCGGCTTGTGCAGAGGCATATCGGACAGGATGTCGGGCCTACTCACGATCCCTTTTCTAAAGGGACTGGTGCCGAAGAAGCTGAAGATTAAGTATCCTATCTTATTACAATTACAAATAAATGGACAATGAGTTGCATCTCCTCTCTCTCGTTTGCTCTACCCAGCTTTTGTATGTATACTTCATATAGTATTTATGTTGATCTGACACTTATATGTAAGCGTGTCTCTATGAGTTCCCTTGGTCCTTAACATAACATACATTTTCCAACAATGCCAGGAGCAGTTCTCAGTCAGGCGCAAGTTATACACCTATATATCTCGCATGTGTACATTCTGTACGGCTTGTAATATATATATATACACACACACATGACACGTTGTGCGTGTATGTGTATATGTGTGCGAGTGGTTAATGCTGAACCATTGGCTTTGTCTATGCAGAACACATATAATATAGTTCAGACTCTTGATCTTCTATGAGTTCATATTACAAGCTTCTGTATCCATAATGTGTATACATAAAAGAAAATATATACGACAAATAAACCTGAGAGAGAGCCTGTGTGTGTGCCTGTTTGCCCATCCCCTAATACTTTATTTTATATAATATATATATATAGAGAGAGAGAGAGAGAGAGAGAGAGAGAGAGAGAGAGAGAGAATGAGTGTGAAAAGAAGGTAAAACACAATATTAAGTTCAGTTCACAATATGTTATTATAAACCTCATAAAAACCTCACCCAAATCGAAGCTCCATAAGCTTAAAAATAGAGATGGCAACCCTATACATATCCGCATAAAAACCAACCGTTGAAAACACACCACTGCTGTACCTGTTGAACAGAAAAAGTTACGCCACTATACACATATACAAACACTGTAGACGCGACAAGCATATACACAGAACCAGTTGGACGCAATGTGTATGTAGTTCTGTTAGAGGTAGTTTATATTAAATACAAAATAAAAACAAATTAAAATTAAGTAAATAGAAAAATACCGTGTATTATATATATACACATAGCACATACTGTGTATCTGTCTGTGTTTATGACATACTGTGTGTATGGTGTCAGAGAAGATGCTAGAACTTGCTTACTTAAATGATCAGTAAAGGCCATGCTCAAGACACACACACACACACACGATATACATACGTACTTCAGCAGTAGAACATAACGTCACGGACGTCAGGCTTAATAGCTTGTAATGCCCTTGGTACCACCCCAAATGCCGAGTCCGACCCCATATCAAGGTAGAGGCGAGCCCTATATGCAACCAAATGTGCATAGTAGGCTGGAGGTACGATTGAAACGGCTTTGGTGCACCTGTTTAAAGGTTGTCATAGAAGAACAATTGTATTTACTAAAGTACCTGTATTGCATACATGTGTCGTCTCTACATGTATGCATACAGGTACTTTAGTAAATACATGAATATCTTTACATCCATAGGTATACATAAAAGCACAATGTGTCACTTGGAGTCTACCTAGCGTAAGTGTAGCACATGTTGTTCACAAGTGTCTGTAGCTGATCAGAGGTGAACCTGTTGGAATCATAGAGAACGTGGTAGTGTGTTGGCCTGCTAGTTCCCTGCAGTCCCTTGTGACTACACAGATAAAAGTCGAATTCTCTGAAAGTAATGAAAGGCATTTGATGAGTACTTACACATAATACACACGCAGAGACAAAAGAATCTGCACAGAGAGAGAGAGAGACATACATTGTGTATTGACATTTCAATCATACACAAGTCCATAAACAAGCATTTTACCTGGGATGCGTAATCCTGCTGTCCACCACTGTTCCTGGCAACACGTTGTTCCTCTCCATGTTCTGATCGGTGGGGAAGAACCGAGTGTGGTGCCTCTTTTGCACCACCACAAAGGTGAGCTTCGGACAATATCCTTCTTCAAGTTTAGCACATCCATTATAGATGGCCCGCACCTCGTAATGCAACACCTCTTCAAACTGACTTTCACTCACACCTGAAAGTATAGCTTGATATATGTGTGTATAATATACTATGCATATATAAATTTAACAAAGTGTGTACCATCTCGAAAGAAGAGGATCTTCGTGGGTTTCAACTGGTTGTTCTTGCGATAGAACTCTATCAGCAGCTCACGGACCATCTCTGCAAGTGCTTCAATCCTTTCAATGCGATGACCTGTAAAATAATTGTATATAAAGACCTCTACATAACACTGATTACGCAAATAGTGTAATATAATTCTGACGGTTGTACCCTGACTGTTTACTCGAGGGAGATAGCTAAGGGCTGCAGGCCACTCCATGCTGGCAACCACAGCTGCCAATGATGGGCTACTGGCATCTTGAGCTGCCGGATGAGAGACATCCGCCCCAAAGATGATCGTAGGCTGATCAAAAGATATCAGCAAGTGTGTAACCACACACAGCCGTATACGCACTCACACATACAACATACATATACATTAAACACACATAACTGACCTCTCCAAGAACAGACGGGAGTAGCCGAGGCATCTCGACCAGCAAACTCACATTTTTTCCTCCAACCTTAATATTAATCTTCATGGCGAGATTTGCCAGGTACTGAGAAAGCCGCTTGGGATCAGTTCCAATATGCTTGCGTAAACAGCATTGCGTGACTACCCCGATCTCAGTCTCGCACACGCGCTTCAGCTCGCCATACATGTTATGCTTGCGTTCCATGAGACACACAATAAGCTGAAGCTTCCCTGCTCTAAGTGCAGTCTTTACAGAAGGCTCGAACCTGTTTGTCTGTGTTAGACAAGGTACCTCGATAGCTCCTTAAGGCATGAGACATACAATAAATATGGCCATAAGTATACTTAAACGCATGCATATATTCATACATGTTGGATGTCTACGTGTTGTCTATATGTTAAACTAAGCATTTCAGATTAAACTTATCGCTAAGGCAGACGTACACCGATAATGACACAAAGCAACGCCACAGATTATATACACAGAAAGAACAACTATCTTACCATAGTAAAGAATACTGTATACTTTAGTGGCTATAATATAGTAGAAGTACAACTTGATCATGCTATATTTACACATACACACCATATGTATTTGCATAAGATATACACACACACACACACACACATACCTTTCAATGGAGCCTCTGAGTATGTCAACAGGCGGAGCCATGGTCATTCCAATCTCTTCACACCTTCTCACAAGCTCTTGAGCAAAGTAACCTGCATCATTGTCACGAGCACCAGAGAAATTAATGAGAGCCCACGAGTGTATGTTCCAGGAGCAACAAACTTGGAATTGAGCATGTTCCACTCCCCTTTCCGTGGATCGATTTGAGTGTTGGAATATCTTAGCCTTGGAGGTGGTAACACACGTCCCTCAACCATGGTTGCTGACGGACTCACAGTTATACCAAACTCTTGCAAAATGCGTTACTGCCATTACACTTAGTCTTATGAGTGTGTTCTCTCTCTCTCAGGCACACACACACACACACACACACCTCGGATTGTTGTGAACATGCTGCAGAACACCGGCTAGAGCCTTTCTCGATCTGCTGGAGTCTGGCAAGCAAACCTCAGAATGTTCGTCGTCTGTCTCTCATCAAGCTTCCCACGGTACTTCTGCTTTGGACGTATCTTGCACACCTCCATGGGCAGATATGTGACTTTTTGCCCCTGTATCTCAATGCACGGAAGCTCCGGATAACCTATGTGGTAATTATAAGCCTCCCTGAAATAGTCTACACTCTCTCTGTGTCCCATCTTCCAAGGGGAAAGTGAGCTCTCGTGTTGCAACACTACTCAGACTAGAGATCTGTACTGTCGAGGGTAATCCCTGTGTGTTACTTCCACCTTTAAACCAGCAAGCAGCTTCTCGCTTTCCTCTTATCTGCGTCTCTTAAGCCTCTGCTTGGGTCGACGTTTATAGCTTTCTTAAGGAAGTCCACAACATTGATGGGCTCGTAGAAAGCTGTGCAGGAGATATCCAAGTTAAGAACGAACCCCTGCTGTGTTGGTCTCACGCTCTGGAAGAAACCCTTGAAGGCTTGTAAACCACCATCGATGGGTTCAACTCCAAACCGGTCGTGAAAGAAGGAACGGCCACTTGGTATGTACTGCGAACCAGGCCATTCTCCCAAAACAACGTCTATGGCTTGAAACAGCTCCTGTGGACGGCGGACATCCCTGCCCTGGAGAAAGGAGTCTATTTCCCTCATATTCCGCTCCGCAGCGAACCTGCATTATGCCATTATGTGTTTATGAGCAAAAAGAAATATAATACTCTCTCTTTCATACAAACACACATGTACATACATATTAAAAAACGGACGTACTTAATGGTAACGGTGTAGACCTTGGGCTGGTCCTGTAAAGAGACTTCAAATGTTCTGCTCTCAAAAGGAAGCCTTCCCGCTGTGAACAGGTTCTTGCTACCGTCGTAAGTAAGTAGGCGATTTCCCAGTGCCGAAGTCCCATATCGAGACACAAGCTCCCTCTCAATGGCTCGTCTAACGTTTTTAGAACCAACTGTCGGACTAATCTCCACGTCGTAGTGATAAATAGCATTCGATTTTATGGTAACCTGAGAAGTAATAATTCTGGTTATAACAACAAGGATACCAGTAACAAGTGATAACAAGTTATGGGATTTTATAAGTCGAACTGTATGATATAATGCATTTTCACGTAATGTATGTTTATCAAACCTTGTAATGGTTAACTCTGAGCTGAACACGCCTGCCATTGGTTCCTCCTTTGTCCGGCCTACTGACTGGAACAAGTGAACTACTCGAAGATTCTGCATACAAATATGAAGGTTAAAAATAAAGCTACACTGTTTGAGTCCAAATAAACAGTTAAGTCTGATAAAGTAGATACCTGGTTGAGCCAGAGTTGATTGTGCTGCATTTGGGCCTCCAGCTGCAACATACATACATACATACATGTATTTATGGTACCTATGTTGTAAACTCCTAGTAATAATAACGCACCTGGTTGAGTTGGCCGTTCCATTGGGGAACGTGCTGCCCCTGGGCGGGTTGCTACAAATCATCATAAAATCACGAGCGTAATAACTTTATAGATAGAGGTGTACATTCTAAATTTACCTGCTTGTTGATGAAGTGCTGGACGTGGTCCACCTGGGGATCAACAGTTCCCTCCTGAATATGTACGTCGGCAACACTCTGGGCCAGTGACTCTGGTGTGGCAGCTAGAAAAATAAAGGACAAAGTTACACGGTATACATGCACTTGCATGCATTATGTATGCATAGATACGTCTCTCAGATCAACACGGTTACAGACAAAGACATGGTACCGATTATACGCAAGAATTGACATAAAAGTCTGCTTCACGATTTATAATGTCTTAAGCAAAAATATTAATAAAAGCCATGCTCAAGGCAGGATTGGCTTGCAAGGGTAATAAGCTTGTGCTCATAGGGTGGATGCAAATGATGAAATACCTTGACCGATTATCACTTGTAAAGGTAACTTATTCATAGAAACTTTATAGCATGCTTAAAGTACACACACACACAAGTATGACTACAGTCTATTACTTATGCATAACACTTGGTTACAGCAGATATTTGACATGTACACGTCCAATTAAGAACTAAGTACCTTGAATAGGTGGAAAAGCATGGGGCCGTGGTCCTGTAATTAACAGTCCATCAATACACGATATTTGTATGCACAGACACACGCATCCACGCTTGTACCTTCCGGCGGAGACCCTGTTTGGGCAGGGCGAGGCCTGTAGTATGGTCCTGTAAACAAAAAGGTCCATTATGGATGAACAATCCATGTAGAAAAACAGAGCCTTTACCTTCATTTTGCCCCCGAATCGGCTGCGGAGGAGCTCCTGAGCATTTATACATCAGAATACATCGATTTCATGTGGGAAAAAAGGCATTTTTACCTTGTGGACGAAGATTTTGTCCCTGAATCCGCTGCGGAGGCGCTACGAGAGCATTTACATCAAATTACACCAATTTCATGTGTAAAAACAGCAATTTTACCTTGAGGACGAACACTTGGCCGAGCTCCTGGAGTATGCATCCATTAGAATACATTAATTTCATGGACAAAAACTGAAAAACTGAGACTTTCACCTTGAGGACGTGCATTTGGTTCATGAATTGCCTGTGGACGAGCTCCTGGAGCATATACGCATCAGAATAAAGCAGATTTTACATGAATCCATATTAAACCTTGATACTGTTGTGAACCCTGAGGCCCTTGCGATCGACCACGGCCTCTTCCTGAATCACGGCGCGGCGGCATGATTGATTTCTACAGAGAAGGAACTAACTCACACTACCTCTAAAGAACCCTAGAATTTAACATATAAAAAGAACATCCGCATTTTCTCGAGGTAATTTTACGTGTAATTACGTTTATTATCACCTTTCATCAATGTACGTAGAATTGAATGCATACATACGGTATATATATATATTGATAGTTGGCTATACATTGAATACCTCTATATACGTAAAATTGAATGCATAAACACTATCGTTTTGCCACGAGATTGAGACATGTTTGTATTCCTCTCACATTCCTTATATACCCTTGCTAGAAGTTGCATCTCAGAATCTTGTAACACGTCATCATCGTGCTGCCACCTGGATTTCAAAAATCTCACGTACACCCGTCCACTATAATGCATAATATTTTCACGTACGCTTCCCTTTTGTCACGTTCACTCAGGTATGGTTCTTCCAATGAGGGCAGGACACATAACCTTTTACTTACAAAGCAAACGCACTATCTAAAAAGAAGCATTTATTAAATAAAGTGTAAGAATCATTTCGGTCGTGGTTATATTATTCACCGAAAGTTATATTTAATAATTAATTATTATTTAGGTAAATAATTAAATAATTTTTATTATACCCCAATGCACTCAGAATGTATAACCTTTTTATAAGAGCCGTATGGTACTTATTGTTATTATATTTAATAATTAAGATTAAAGAACTGTAACCATGAGACACGCTTATTTAATTCTGTTTATATTCGACCGGGTTCGATAATGACTCAGCAAGTCTTATTAAAACAACAAATTATTATACTACTATATGAAAACTGCGTATGCATATATTATGGCATACTCAATATGTTAATTACTTCATGTAAATAAAATCACACATTTTTTATTTTTTTATCTATATATTTTTGTGCTCAAACAAATAAATTTATTTTAAATTTAATTAATATTAAAACTCAATTTATAAAATAAGAAATGCCACTACATATCTTAAATTATTTTAAATTTATATGTAGTTTAATATACTTTAAGATCACTCTCATTCAAATTTAACATTTTAATAACTTTTTTTTTAAAGTTAATTAATAAATTACTCAAGCAATGGCCCATGTTTCTAGGGATATTTAATTTAAGTTTATGTTTATACTTTTCTTATATTAATTTAAAGCTTAAATTAACATAAAATTATTTTAAATTTATATGTAATAAAAAGAATTTATTACTCATAGAAAAATGTAAAAAATACAAAATAAATTTAAGAACTAAAACATTTTAAGTTATTTGAATTATTTAAAATTTATTTAATATAAGTAATTAACATAAAATCTTATAAATGGTAATGAACTTCATCAAACTCTTACTTTAAATATAGTATTATTAAGATATCATTTAATTTATTAATTTTTTAAAATAAAGTTTAACCGTAAAAAACCCCTTTTAAGAATTAAGTTTCACTTTGTTTAATAAAACGATCGACTTATAAGAATGTATTGTCGTCTTAAATACGTATTCTTGAAATGTTTCTATTTTTTTTGTTAATTTATGACTATTATTAATAGTGAAATTTTTGTATTTCTTACATTTTTTTATGAGTAATAAATTTCTTTTTATTACATATAAATTAAATTAATTACTTAACTACAGCGAAATTGGTAGTTACCATTAATCAATCATTAAATTTAGTGTTAATTATTATTAATTAATCTTATATTATTTTGATTTGCTCACCATCATAACCATCATAATTTAACCATCGATATTTTCTCTTTAACATAAAAAGTAATAACATACTTCATGATATATCATCATTTACATTTTATAAATATCAATTATGTAATTTCTTGTTAAAATACATAATTTAAATTTTTATTAAAATCAAAAAATGACATGTTTGAGGTCAAAACGACAAAGAATAATAAATTAATTTTGAAGCTTTTATATTTTTATTATTAAAAAACATCATCAATACTTATTAAAAACACTATTTAAATCTTAATTTAGTTATATGCTTGAATAGTATAAAATTGTAATCTTAATAAATCTTTATTATGTTAATCTTAAATAACTATGATACTTTCAGTAATTAATTTGAATTGAATAAATTAAAGATTGTATTAAATTGAACAAACTCATTAATAATACAATAACTTAATACATTAACCATAACTTGAGAGAGCAAAGTTGTGAGTACCTCTGTTAAGAACTTAATAATTAAAAATATAACATAAATTTAAACATTTTTTTTTTCTTTTTCTTTTCATGTTTTAATCATTTTCTTGGTCAAGGACAGCTAATTTAACATTTACATGTCAAATAAAAAAATAATTCTGTAAATTTAATGTTTTAAATAGAAAATAATAAATAAAACTTCATGCCAAAATGAAAGAAATCCCTAAAACAATAATATGTCAAAATATTTTATGATTTAATATATAATTTAATTATATTAATTATTATTAAGTTTAAATTATTAATTAATTTTTAATGATTTTTTAATGAATATTTTGTTTTGTTCACTTTAAGATTAATTTGAGAAAGAATAATTGGGACAACAACGACTTTATATTGACTTAAATGATTTCAATTAATAAAATGTTATTAATGCTGTAGTATTGAGGTAAGCATTTTTTTTAACTATAAATAGTGTGTGTGTGTGTGTCTATATATATATATATGATATTTTCTTTAATTGCATGGGTTAGAAAGATGTAAAACAAAATATCTTTGATGTTATTTTAATATTATAAGATAAAGTGGAAATAAATCTATTTCTTTTATTTTTTTTTAAAATTAAATAGGAATTGGTGTCATAGATGAGCACTTCAATATCTTTGGTGTTATTTATTTAGAACATTAACAATAATTATATTTAATAAAAATTTAATGCATTAAAAAATTTACCACCAAAATTATAATTCATTTAATATTTTTATAAGAAATTATGGAATAAAGTGTTCATCTTGTGAGGAGGCAAATAAAATTAATATTATCATAGTTTTTACTAAAGCTATTCTTTATTTTAAAGATTCATTATTGTTACTTATTGAACTATATGATCATCCTTATGTCTATGGTATAACATGATTTCATGAAAAATACTTTTTGTCAGCTTATGGATGAAGGCGATTTCTTAAAGGGTAAATCACGATCATAAGGGTATGTTTTCTTAGGAGGGTTAAAATATGAGTCTGTCTAGGTCTCTTAAAGTTTAATAGGGTTATCATCTGGGGTTAACGGATACTTAATCTAAGAAACTTAGGGTAAGATCTTAAGTTTCTTACTTATTTGAGCATTTAAGTTAAATTTTTAAGATCATCTTAGAAAATTTAGTGTTACTCACATGGATAGCCACTTGACAATCGTATATTGCTACGTGTTAATCCTTCGAGTAAAAACTATAAAAAATATATTCTTCACAACTAGATCAATCTCAATACAAACTTAAACTTTGAATGATCATTATAAATCAATTTAACATAAGGAAATTAAAAAATTTATAAATTTATAAAAAAAAAATTACATATGTTTAATATGAAGAAAATATGATATGGGAACAAAGATAATAATTATTGAAGTTATGAAATTAACTCATTATATGATAATGAAGAATATAGCTTTGAATAAATTTAAAAACATGGTAAAGAACTATATTTTATTATAATTTTAATTTTTCAACATATGATGATTACAATACTTATATGAACCCGATTAGTGCAAAGGAGTTTTAAATAATAATT
Source organism: Selaginella tamariscina (assembly GCA_003024785.1). Taxonomy (NCBI): domain Eukaryota; kingdom Viridiplantae; phylum Streptophyta; class Lycopodiopsida; order Selaginellales; family Selaginellaceae; genus Selaginella; species Selaginella tamariscina. The sequence goes on along the minus strand of PUQB01000758.1, from coordinate 20,714 downwards.
AAAGATGTAATTCAAGTTAGGTTATATAAAAGATTAAAATAGTCCTTTTTACGCTATTTTAGTTAATAAAATATATATAAGGAGACATTTAATAAATTATATTATATTTGAAGGATGGGGAAGAGGTAAAGTGACATGTGTTTTTACTAAGTTGTTTTCAATATCAAAAAGGACAATAGAACTAATTTTTATGTCATTGCAAGGTCTACTAGTTAGATATAAATTTAAACATTAAGAAGATGGTGACTTTTGCATCAAATGGTGCCTTAACATAACTAGTTATAGGTCAAGGGTAACACAAATGCTTAAAAGATTATGTTCAAACAAAACATTACAATGTGAAAATAAAAGATAGTCCTGCTATTCATCCACATATTTTTCAAGTTATTGACAAGCTTGCTTGAAAATCAAGTCTTGGTTTAGTGTTAAGTATTTTAAATCAGCTTAATTACATAATGTATATTTTGTTATCTCGTGGCCACATGATGTAAATAATTGTTCAAGCAACTTTGTTTAAGTGATCAAAGCGTATAAACAATGCAAGACATACAAAATTAATTATTTATGAAGTATGCTCTTTTTAATTACTTATTTATCTTATCATTGTTTTTATATAGGTTCAATTTTTTATACATATGGTAACAAAGGTCTTGATTAAGTTAAACAAGTTAAATAAGTTATTGTAGAGTGATTTTACAAACTATTTTACAATTACTTAGAAAATGTGATTAATAAGCTTAATACAATGTATCTCTTCTATAGGGTTTTCACAACTTTTAACATTTATTCAAGTAAGCAAATGGGGTGTCTTTCTTATAATTTCAACAATGAACTATTATTCATAGTTAAAATATATTCCCAAGTTAGAAAAGTCAAATCTATAATTAAAAACTTACTTTAGACTCCACATATGGTAAATACTTTTTAAAGTTTAATTTTTTAACTTTAGAAGTGTAAACTGGAAGATTACATTCTAAAGGGTCAATCTTATATAGAAGCAAATATTAATGTTATAAACCAGTGTTTCATTTATGTGAGTTTTATAATGATGTAAAATTATTTTGCCAAGTGCTTATTTAAAAAATTAATTTGATTGGTAAAAATCATTAAAAGACTTATTAATCAAATTAATATTGACAATGATATATTAATATTCGAAGTTAACAAGCTTAACAATTTTATGTGTATCTTGATCATGCAAGGCAAAAATGCATGATAATTAGAGTTTATGCTCTAATAATAAACACTAGTGATCCACTTAAGTCTTTGACGTATTTATCTTACTTACACTAAATCTTTATTTATTAAATATAATAAAGATGTTGCATGGTCATGACTCTGAACACAACTGCATGTGAAAGAAGATTTCTTTATAAAATAATATTAAATTTAAGATTAAATTATGATTGCATTTGAATACATTAAAAGCTCTTACAATAATCCAATTGAGTTAAATAGTGAGATCTTAAATTAATGGATATTAGGATAATGCATTTAACAAGTGAATGTAAAAAGAGCAAAGAATGATAAATATTAACACTAATTAAATAAATGATTTAAGTTAATTAAATAAGTTTGAAAGACAACTCTTAAAAAAGAGAAATGTTATAATAACATAATGATTTGCTAAAATGACCTAACACGTCAGCAATCGTTGGATTTTCGTCACACGGTGAGTACATCTTTCCTAATATATATATATATATATATATATATATATATATAAATAAAGAATCATTGTCACCATCAGGTACTTCACTACATCTATGGGGATAGGCAAGGCATGGAGAGGGAAAGCGCACTGTACACAATTAGAATGAGCTCTCACGACATCACAGCTAACTCAAAAAGTTTATTCATTGTTGGCTAGCTAGGGGCAAGTCCGCTGGTTGTGGCCAGGTTGATTACACCCTTTGCACAACCTTTGTTTACACTCTGTGGTGCCAGAACTTGCTGGGGTAGTGGCGCTTGCTACAATGGTTGGGATAGCACCTGGGCAAATGGGATGGCACTTGAGATGGCACCTTGGACAGAGGTTGCCATCCAAGTGTACCAATGTATGCATGGCTACTACCATTGCTTGCGATGCAAGTGCCACACTTCCTCGGCCCTTGCCTTGTCCTCCACGCCGACGTGGAGCCTAGGCTTGTGATTGCTGGACCTCTTGTTCTCTGTGGTGGAGTAATGGTGTGATGGCTGTCCCCATGGTTGCTCAATGTAGTGCGGTTCTAGAATGCCGATCTCGTTTGGGTTTTGCTGCACCGGTCATCGGCAAACTGCCATTGGAATGGGCTCATGCATGTCGTGGGTTAAGTGAGTTGTGGGCTAAGTGACGTGTTAGGTCATTTTAATTATAACATTTCCCTAAATAAAATATGTTATATTAAGAAAAAGAAAATATTAATCCCCTGTCAAATTTATGGTTTGGTCACCTGTAATGTATCCACGTGTACGGCATTGGGGATCCGATCTCCGATCTCCGTAGTTCAGAGATGAAGTTTAGGTGGATGAAAACTGACTGGTATACTTGCAATTCTTGGTTTGGTAGTGTGTTTAGGAACAGCACAAACAATACAAATAGATAAACATCCAAGTTGAGAACACAGGGGTTAATACATTAAGCAATGGAAAAGGGTGACCTTCTTTTGCACACTGGATGCAGCTGATGTTCCCAATTTTTGATTTTGGCTAAATTGAGCAAGGAGCGGGTAGATTCACTCTTCAGTGTACCTCAGGTCGCCAAAAACGCAAGTCTTTGAAGAGCTATGGAACGCCAACAGGGATCACCTGTAGGCGTTAATTCTACGTTTAATTTTCAAGTAGGCAAGGGACTTTCCCTGTTAGATGAAGCTGGGAAGCGTGTCTGGGCGGTGGATATGCCTACAGCTGCCGGTTTCATGCTCGACTGCACAGTGGGAAACCTCATAATGTTTGACTCCGACAATATGGGAGAGCTTTGATTATCCCACTGACACCTTGCTCCAGACTCAAAGCTGGAGATCTGGTCAGCAAAAAGTCAGCAAACGATCCATCCACCGGGTCGTATTCACTTGTTATGGAAGCAGGAGGGCTTAGCGTTGTACGACGAAGCTAAGCAGCCTTACTGGGTGCTATCCGTGACGGGTGAAAATAACACTTGATGTTACAACACAGAGATTGTCCCAGCTCTGATATTAACAGAAACTGCTAAAGTCTTCGATGGTTTCCTGCTGCTCTCGAGCTCCTTGAACTACGGTCACGTTCCGGTCGTATACGTCCTTAACAGGACAAGGTTCATGAAACTGAGTGAGAGGCAGTCTCCAAGTTTATGACTGGAAACTTGGGAACAAAGGCACTGGACTACGAGTTTGTTGGTTCTGGTTGTGCTTTGCCAGGTTACTGTGGCAAGTTTGGAGTGTGTCAGAACAATGGGCAATGCTCCTGCCTAGAGAGGTTTTTCCCAGCAAAACCCCAGACGCAACCGGGGGATGTGTGCTTCCAGAGGAACCAACCTGCAGCACCAACAGTGCCGTGGAAATGATCACTTCTGACGTGAGCTCTCTTGCAAGTGAGTATGGGTATGTCAATCGGACATTTCCATCAGCCGAAGCATGTAGCTCTGAGTGTCTGAACAACTGTTCTTGCCGGGTTGCACTTTACAACCGGGTCTCGAGCCAGTGTTTCTCCTACAGTTTCCAGAGTTTTATTGCAAGTCAGGGTGGAAGTAAGGTGGGATATGTTAAAGTCTGAAAGCAAGAAAACCTTCCAGCAAGACAGGACTGATTCTAGGTATTACGTGCTGGTGAGTTTACTTGGAGTGGCAACATTCATCATTTGCAGGAGAAGGAGAATGAAGAGCCTTCCTAACCAAGAAGATGTAGAGGAAGAGGAGGAAGCATCCCGGGACTTCCACCCAGGTTTACCTTGAGAGCACTGGAAGAAGCAACGGACGGGTTCAATAAGAAGCTTGGACAGGGAGGATTCGGAGAAGTGTATCTTGGCAAGCTGAGCAGTGGCTTGCAAGTTGCTGTGAAAAGACTGGCCAGTGCACACCAGGGAAAGAAAGAGTTCCGTGCCGAGGTGGCAACGATTGGGAACATACACCATGTGAACCTTGTTCAGCTCCGAGGCTTCTGTGCAAGGGGCTCCAACAAGTTGCTTGTGTATAACTACATGGTGAATGGCTCCCTAGACAAATGGTTGTTTAATACAGAGAATGACATTAAGCTTGATTGGAAGAATATTGCTCTTGGCACTGCAAGAGGGCTGGCTTACTTACATGAATCGTGTAAAGAGAGGATTCTTCACTTGGATATCAAACCACAGAACATTCTTCTGGATGATAAGTTTGTTCCCAAGGTTGCAGATTTTGGCCTTGCAAAGTTGCTAGGTGGAGAAGAAACGCATGTATTTACAACTGAGGGTACGCCTGGTTATCTTGCTCCTGAGTGGCTCACATCCGCTATAAGTGAGAAGAGTGACGTCTACAGCTATGCTATTGTGCTTCTGGAGCTTGTAAGTGGAAGACATAACTACCAAAGATCAGCTGATGAACCTTTGCTTTCATTCTTGGCTTCAACCAAGGTGCAAGAAGGTACTTGCTAAAGCCACACACACATAGCTACACATCTTGATGTGAACAGGGAGGAATGTGGAGGTTGTGGAGGCGAGTTTAACAGAGCACATGGATGAAACAATAAAGAAGCACGCAGAGACACTTGTGAATACAGCACTCTGGTGTGTACAAGCGGGTCCTGAGATAAGGCCTTCAATGGGGAATGTGGTGCTTATACTCGAGGGGCTTGTGGAAGCTCAGAAGCCACCACCACTGAGGGAGGATTTTAATGAGGATATCCCGAAAGGACTTTTAAGTTTTATCGCCACCTCTTCGAGATCATCCGGGTTTCAATTGTCATCTAGCCAAATCACTTCCAGGAAGATATCAGGTTAAGCTAATACAATTAGCAGTTCAATTACTTCTAAAGATGATCCGTATCTTTAGCTTGAAGTATGAAGTTGTCTCTAAAAAACAACCACGGTTTTGTTTTTTATTTAGTAGAAGATGCTCCATACATGCCACATAGCCAAGTCTCAAATGCATGTAAGCATACACAATGGAGTCTTAATATGCTTGTTCAATGGCGCCTATGACACCCAACGGAGAACATCATGTCGAGCACAATAAGAAGTTAAGGAAGAATGGCTAGCATGTTGTGGGATCACATGTGCAGTGCTCTTGTTACTGGTAATCCTTCTAATCATTCTTGCATTAACTGTGTTTAAACCGAAGGATCCCAGAATCTCCATTGATGATGTTCATCTTGAATCATTGAATATCTCACTACTTGTTCTTACAACTCGGTCTCTGTTTACAATCCCAATAGAGCAAGCTTCAAATACTCCAATGCTGCAAGCCATATTTTCTACCATGGCGACGAGATTGCCCAGGCTAATATACCTGCAGGGACGATCACCCCACGTTCTACAGACAAGTTCTCCTCTCAAGTAAGTGTAGAGATTATGCAAGTGATTGGCAATCCAAACCTCGTGCGAGATATCCTCAAGGGACTCATTCCACTCTCTACCAGCACAGTAGTATCTGGACGTGTGAATGTTTTGAATGTTTTCAAGCACCATGCAACTACAAGCTCACACTGTGACATCACGGTCTCCGTGTTTAACGGGACCATACAGGAGTTAAATTGCAAGGAAAAGACCAAACTCTAAGTCTCGGTTATTTTAGATGGCTACATTCACAATCTTATGTTTATGGGCCTTCAATAAAATAGACTGATGGTTACATCTACTTAGATATCTCACTTTAAGTATATGCCCAAATGTGTGTTGTGTGAAAAGAGAGACGGAATAGATTATTGTTTTCATGGTGGAACCAGTATGAGATTACCTGTCTTCGGCGCCTTCATGTTAACCCTGCTAAACTTATTAAAAGGCAAAATAGATAGCAAAGACACCCTTTCCATTGCCTCAAAAGCTTGCCAGTTTGTGCAAACAACATATATGGAGGTCTCCAAGAGAATTGAACAAGGGGAAGACTTGCACACAGAGCGTTCTTCAGATAAACAAAGATTACCCTTCCACCATCAATCCTTTGATCCGAGCCGAGGAATTGGGGAAAAGGGCAAAAGGGTAGTAGTTGCAGGCCGTGGGAAAGATGGTGTCCCTCATTGACTAACCAAGGATCATAAACCGAAGCTTGCTGACAGAGAAGCAGAGAATTGAAGGAACTGGAGGACACGTCTTGCAGAGGTATAGAAGACTATACTCACAAGGTGCCAACAGAGTTTCCCTCCGAGAAGCAACAGTAAGCCCTTGTTCTTATCGTAGCTTCTGATGGCATATGGGAATGAGTGGACTTCGTCGAGGAAAGGCTGGATTCCAATGTGTTATTTGTGAGGAGCTCATGGACTCTTGCATCAGAAAGCGCCAGGAGGAACAGGACTGTACTTCTCACGTTCAAAGTGGAGAGTTAGATGCTGGTATATGGGCATATCATGGATAATATCGAGCATGTGTGACCAGGGTAACTATAAACTGTTGAAGCTAGAACACCAATATACAACAGATACGCATAGCTCCTCAATATTGGATTTCATTTAGGAAACAGACACCTGGAACTCGAGTTTTCAAAAGCGCTGATGTACTTCTCTATGTATGTACGAGGTGATCGATTTACTTGCATTCAGATACCATGCCAACAAACCTAGAATGGCTCAGTTCCATTATTTTCCCGATCAAACAGTAGAACTTCATGAAGCTTGCTACTCTAAAAGAACATGACGTAGTATTACTTAATATGACTAATATCCTATACTTCTCACCTTGTAATAATAACGTACTTATAGTACTGCATGATTGACAGCCAGTTCTCACGCTAAACTGGCCAGCCTGCATGCATTAAAAACACGTCATGGGGAACGGTTAGATAGTTTTCTATATTAAGCACCATTTCATACACTCGCTGTCCCTCCTTGGCAGTTTTCATTTGTTGGAGCCATGGCATTCTCATGCCGTCCTGTGGCCTTCATCACAATAGCTCTGTTCCTCTCACAAGGTAAGTTAATCAAACTTTGTTTCGTGAGTTCCTGAATATGGTTTTGGACAGGGCTGGAGGCTACGAACTTCAGTATTGTGAATAGCTGCACATTTCCATCAAATGTTGAGTTCACCGGGTCGACGGGCTGTACTTATTGCCTGGACAATCTGTTCAAGTAGCGGCACAACCGGGCTGGTCTGGACGAATATCACTTAATCCGGAACCGTCCAGTTTAGCAGAGTTTACAATTGAGGAGAACAACAAGACACTATGGATATAAGCCTGGTTGATGGATTCAACGTGGGCCTTTCGATCTCATATACAGGTGGAGGATGCATTCGAAATGGCAGCCCAGTTGCAAGCGGGATTGAGTGCAGGATCCGGCTGGAGGAGTGCCCAGTTCAGTATAGAAGTGGTGTCCGGTGTGTCTCGCCTAATAAGGATGCTGTCACGGACTACTCTACTGCTGTCAAGGGTGTGTGTCCGGATGCTTATAGTTGGTCAAAGGATGATGCTACTAGTACGTTTACTTGTGATGTTGGGGGTAACTATGTTGTTAACTTCTGCCCCTGAGTTGTGCATATGTAGGTAATAATTTGGAAACATGTTATACAACTTGAACACTCTGAAAGTCCTGTCTTCTCTCTCCTCCTCGTGTGTGTATGTGTGTGCGCGCGCGGCGTGAGATAGAGAGACAGGATAATACTTCATCACAGAAAGCTCTTTTTCTTACTGCATCTTGCTCAACAACGGAGCAAGTTATTCTTTCTCTCTCGGTGTCAAATTATATTTATAAGATCATACTATTAGACATACGCATTCTGTGTTTATATCATTCTCCCAGCATATGTCCAGAATGGTCATTCGCAAATGCAATGTTATCTCTTAGAAAATTGCAAAGAGATCATGGAATCCTCTTCCTGCGTTTTATCAGGACTACAATTGGAATTTGTTGTGAAGGAGATGGTGTCTGAAAATTTGCTGATAACAGACGAGGCAAATGGTCAATGTGCAAATGGTAAAGTCCTTAGACAAAACTGGGAATTACAACTTTTAAACAACGTCCAAGCATATGAGCTTATTGTATTATAAATTACAGAGGCAACTTATAAATTTATAAACAATAGAAAATACATTACTAAAGTGAGCCTAGGCTAATGTTCAAAATATATTTATATATTGTCATATAAATTAATGAACTATATCTTAAAATATTAAATATTTTACATGAATGTTTTAATGCTAAAATGTGTTGTTATGTATTCTTTTTCTGGCACTCTTGTATATCTTTTTCATTCGTTTTAATTTCTTATACATCCAAAGAAATATAAATTATTAGAGAATTATAATTTTATAATTGTATAAACTCAGGTCCATCGTGAATATAAATTATTAGAGTGTGAACTGTATTTTACAAACGTTAGTGATATAATATGTGCGTGTTGACCCTCACGATCAGCCTCTAATATAAAAGAAGTGGGTTTCACATTAAAACAATTATAAAGAGAAATCAAATCAACCTGATAATATAGGGTAGGGTTATTTTAATCTTTAATCACAACTTGGTAAAATTGTTTATATACTTCTATATAGTTTTCTTGAAATTTAAAAAAAAGCCATCCGTGGTGTTATAAGATGTATTAAAATGCTATATATATTTTGCAAATGTCCTGGCACCGACGATGATTAATTTTCAATAAAGAAATACATAGACCCATATTTTTATAAGAATGATTAATGATTCATAAATAAAAAAATAAAAATTCAATGGTCACAATGTGTATTCTTTATTGCGACTGTGGAGTTCTTTTCATATAAAGGAATAAAACATGATTATTAAAAATGTTTTATGACTTAATTTTTTAAAATTTTCCAATCAATAAAGAATTAATGTTGTATTACAATATGCATGTCCATATACATATGTATATGTATACATGTTCATGTGAATGCACTTGAACATATGTAAAAGCTTTTGAAGTTATAAGTATTATACAATATTATATATGTGTGTATGTGTATTATAATGGGTTGACCGATTCATTAAGCAAATTATTTAATCATTGGAGCTATGTACCATCCTGATAGTGCATAGCTTATAAGGTTGCAACATTAAACTTCATGATGAAAAAGAAATTGAATTTGCAACTACTAAGTCATAACAGTAATTGAATTAAATCTGCAAAAGGACAATAAACTGTATGCTAACTATACTTTGCGATACTTTGGAATATCCATAGGATATTCGTTATATCATGGAAGTCTTGGACATTAATGCTCCAACTCGCAAAAATCGGTTTTGTCATGCTTTAGACCTTTACCGGTCTTTGAACGCCGGGATATTGTCGTTACTATTAAGTCATGCACTATCCTCATCGATTAAGACAATGCATGACTTAAAAGGTTAAAAATTTAATTTTGTTTTTAAATTATAATATTAACCTTGCTCTAATAAGGTTTAATCTTAAAATCTTTTGACTCATACATTGTCCTCAAAAGTTAACAAAAGTGATAGACAAGTTTAAACCTTATTAAGGCAAGGTCCTTGTTATGGCAAGATTAATATTATAATTTCAAAAATAAATTAAACTTGGGCCATGTATAATATAGCATTGAGGATGGTGTATGACCTCAGGGGTTTGAACCTCACTATAATGAGACTAATTATTATTAATTTAAAAAATAAATTGAATTTGCAACCTTTTGGGCCCTTTATGTTCTCAAACTCCAAATGGTGCATGGTTCCATAAGGTTATAATTTGAATCTTGCTAGAGTTTAATATTGTACTTAGGGAAAAAGATTGAACTTGCAACCCCAGATGGTGCATGTTTCTATATGAGTTCAAACCTCTCTAATGTGAGGTTAATATTGTACTTTAGAAAAAAAATTAAAAAACTGAACTCTTAACTTTTTAGGCCATGTGTATGGTGTAAAAGGTTGCAAGGTCCTAGTTAGGGCGAGACTAATATTATAATAATATAGCATTGAGGATGGTGCATGACTTTAGAAGGCTATTGTGAGTTTGAACCTCACTAAGATGAGCCTAATATTGTTATTAACTTAAAAAACAAATTGAATTTACAACCTTTTAGTCTTTTTAAATTTTGTCATACAAAGTTATAGTTCAAATCTTACTAGAGATTAATATTATACTTTTGAAAAAAGATTAAACTTGCAACCCCAAATGGTGCATGGTTTCACGAAGTTACTAGTTTGAACCAAAAAAACTCTTTTTAACTTTTTAAGCCATGTGTATGGTGTAAAAGGTTGCGAGTTTGAATTTTATTAAAGCAAGGTTAATACTTTATGTTAAAAACGAATTAAACTTGCAACCTTATGATATATGCACCATCTTTGGCACTAAGGATGAATGGTGCATAGGTTAAAAGTTTAAACCTTGTTAAAGCAAGGTTAATACTTTATATTGAAAATGAATCAAACTCGCAACCTTCTAATGCATGTACCACCTTCAGTGCCCAGGATGGACAATGCATGGGTTAGAAGGTTATGAGTTCAATTTCTTTTAATGCATGGGTTAGAAATTGAACTCATATAGGCACGACAATGCATGAGTTAAAAAGTTGTGAGTTTAATTCATTTCCCAATGTACATATTAATCTCACCTCAGCAAAGTTCAAATTGGCAACCTTTTGAACCATGCATTGTCCTTGGTATCAAGGATGCATTGTTAATTTGAACCTTGCTAAGGCCTATATTAGCCAAGGATGATGCATGACCCAAAAGGTTACTAGTTTGAGCCTTGCTAGGGCCTATATTAACCTCGCTCAACCACGTTCAAACTCGCAACATGGCCTAAGAAGGTTGCTAGTGTGAACCTTATTAATGCCTATATTAACCTTGGTGCATGGCCTAAAAGGTTGCTAGTGTGAACCTTGCTAAGGCATATATTAGCCTTGCTTAGTGAGGTTTAAACTCGTAGCCTTCTAGGCCATGCATCATTCTTGGCATTGAGGATGGTGCATGGTCTTAGAAGGCTACAACTTTAAACCTCACTAAGTAATACATTCATAATGAATTGAATTCACAACCTTTTGGAGCCATGTGCCTAAAATCTACCTCATTCATGCCATATACATGCTTGCACTACCAAAGGCCATGACATATTGTCCTTGCTACTAGAAACAAAAGAAAAAAAAAAATCATAGTAATTCTCTAAGACACTCAAATGTAAATCAATGTTACTTGTACCACAACTTCTAGCTTGATGGGAGCCCGATTTTGCAAAACAAAATTGAGGACTTTCAGCTTTAGCAAAATAAAACATACCTTTATTGAAAAAATGTTACAAATTTTTTGTTACACTTTGTATGTCACTTTTGGCTTCTTGGTTGGACATCCAAGATCCTTGTATTCTTCAAATCCATGTTTGTGACCCTTAGAAGCTGCATGGTATTGCAAGTTGTTCTCAAGACTACCTTTTGTGAATAGCATGATGAGTTTACCACAATCTTGACACTTAATTGCTAATGTGTGTTTATTTTCAAACTTGTGTACACTTGGTTCATAGAGATTGAACTTAACTTTTGAAGTAGCTTTCAAACTTCTCCACAATAATCGGTAAAAGAGCTTTAACATTGTTGCAAAGTTCATTCTTCTTAGTAGTTGCTTTAGCCACCAAATTGTCACTTGTATTAATGCCCAAATTGTTGTCAAGTTCTTAGATATTCTCATTGTCTAAAAGATTGATTGTTGCCTTCAGATGATTTTTGTGCATGTTCTCCTTAATCTTCAAAGTTTTGCAATGCTTTGCTTGGAAGTTATAACAAGTATCTTTGATGCCTTTGCTGTAAACAATCTCACATTCATGATAGAAGATCTTAAAAATTGCAGCATTGTTCTTGTAATAGAAAATCATTTCAAACTTGTCGTGGCAACCTTGACTAAGAATTTTTTTTTTTCAGCAAACAAAATGATTTCTTCTACTCATTCACCTCTTTGATAGATTCTTTGACAGATGCTTTCTTTGAACGTAGGCCTAGACGAAGAGTCACATCATCTCTTATAGATGCATTCAAGCTTACAGTGTTGAAATTTTTTCTTGAATTGACATTACAATGTCCACACCTACACTAGATCTACTACTCCCTAAACAAATTTGACAACTACCTCTTTCTCAACACAATTGTGGCATTCTTCATGTCTGTGGGTCATTGCCAAGCCCATGGACTTATGAAGACCCATTGTCTTCCAAGCTAACCTAGAATCTCATCTTCTTCAACTACATTATGGATCTTGTCAAGCACACAATACGCATCAAATTGCTTATCACCATTGCCACTCTCACTAACCCTAAACAACCCAAATTGTACATACGGAAACCTTGAAAGATAAAATCACCCCACCACCGACCATATATGTACAAAAAAGATTAAAAAAAAACCCACAATGTACACACACATGGTGAAGTATGAAAATGTAAAGTGGACCCCCTATGCCAGTTGTTCACCTTGATTTTAAAAAAACTCAGCATCATGGAAAAGGAATGCATGAGGGTATACTTGATAGGGAGGATGTTGCTCAAATTTCAAGATCCTTTTTATTGAGGCATTTTAAGGCATGTGTCTAAGTAGCTCATCCATCATATCAGTATTAAAGTATGAGTTAAAAGTTGGATATAAATAATGTTTTGGTTAAGCATAGCCTTTTGAAGAGAGTTATCCATCATTAGGATTTGAGTCTCATTAACTTTCTTCAACTGATCGATCTCCCATGCAAACCCTATTTCTCTTTCCATTTTGAAGAAGTATGGCTTAGTGTTTTGTTTTTTTTGAGTCATATTTAAGAGGGTTGTAGCAGTGTTGCTAGTCAAAAATCCAGTCTTTGCAAATGATCTCTTGTATAAAGCAAGTTCAATAGTGGTGTTAGGTTGTGGGACTGCATCCACAAGCACATCCATCTCCTTAAATTTTATTAAGGAGGTGGTCCACCCCGTACAGAATATGATATCTTCACAGAGTTTGCCAACACAAGGGATGAGAATTCTCTATTTAATTTGTCTATCTTTGTTCTTATATTTTTGTCGATGAAACATAACGTCATTGATGAACACAAGATGATGTGGCCATGGGTAAGTTAGGGAGATGTTGCCTTTTAAATCTTATGCAGCTTGCTTGCTTGCAAACCAACATAGGCATCTGCAATGCTATTCAACATGGAGATGTATGACAAGTCCACATTTTCAAGAAAGTCAGTTTGAAACCCTTATATTTATATGCTATCTAATTTGGACTAATTTGTATCAAAGTTTTAAGAGTTTTTCAACCTCCATGCACATGCCTCACAATGAAGAATCTAGGCCTTTGTCATCGTAGAGATATGTTGTAACTTGGGCAAATCTTCTCCTTTAAAGGTTTGACAAGATTTATCCCACCAAACAACAATCTTCATGCATGGGCACCATTATAGTTGTAGTGTGATTGTTGTAGCGAAAAAGATCAGGAGTTGAACAGTTGCACTTGTAGGATGAGGTTTCATATGAGTTATGAAGTTTGGCTTTACCATTTGAAGTGTGGCCTTCTCAAGTTCACATGATAAATCCCGCACATCTTTATCGTGTTAGTAGTGCTATGAAAAAGGATGTTTCCTTCCCCCCATCTGGGCAAAATCAACTGCTACAATTTCTTCAACTCTCTAAGAAAAAAGACAGATTAATATACCGGCGAGATAAATCCCGCCCAAACAATTTGCTTACCCGGTAGTTCGTAAATTGTGTATTCTCTGCGGTAGCTCTTTGTGGTCGCTGAAGAGATTCCCACACGGCTCGCGTGTGTTTGAACTTCTCCCATATTTTGCTGTTGTAGTGGTTGGTGTCTGCAGTGTCCCATCCGCCGATAACTTATGGTACTGCTCGATTGTGAGATTCGGCTTCGCTAAAAACGCCGATCTTTTCGTCAGCTTCTCACGGGTATGCTCAGAAAGTTTTGTTGCCATCATTCCTTTGTTGTGTTCGTCGAGAAGTCGTTGGGCTGCCGTTATTGTGTGCTGGCCACTAATGATGTAGTACTTAACTGATTTTCTATTCTCCGTCTAAACCTTCCTCATTTATTTCGGTGTTGTGATCCACACTTTATCAGCGCCTTTGTTTCTCTCGTAGTATGCACACAAAACAGCATTATGTGGAACGGTGTAAGAATTGTCGTCCTTCATCTTCTCCATGAGCTCAGCTACACGTTCCTGATTCAGTGGCCTGTAATTGAAGTTTGGGTTGACGCTGCAATACTTAACCCTACACTCGTAAATCCTATCATCCAACATCAATTCCTTGTGGCTTATTGCAGCATGGGACGTCACAGGTGCAATTGACAAAACGACTAATGATTTTCTTCTACGATCCGAATCAACATGTGTGATCCCCAATTGATGCTGTTCTAATATTCTCGGCACACTCTTCCAGTTCTCGAAATTTGCTAAGCAAATTGAACGTGATCTGTAAAGAACCTGAGACCAAGCCACCTTCTCAATCTCCTTTATGATGTCGCTGTGTTCTTCTTCAATGTGAAGAGGGACGATTGCTCCATTTATGGATTTTCTGTATTATGAAGCAATATCTCCTGAGAATACACCTACTCGATGAGTCTGAAGATTTTCGAAGTAGACATCCAGTTGGATCCCCTCCATAGATGGGCTTTCGTTGAGTTGAAGAAGAACTCCACGGTCAACATCATTAGTAAACACGTGAACGTCATTATCCACAAGTCGACAAAACCACCCGAAATTAATGTTGTAACTGGCGATCTCTGGATCCGAGAACGTGACATTGGATGGAACAAGGCATATGTGTCGAGCATCGTTCAATCTGGGTTCACAGCATGCTTTCGGATGCTTGACTAGCACACCCACTTTCCATTGTTTTGCTTGTCCATGCGATGTGACAGAGGTTAGTTTGACAGCAACTATGGTTGTTCCAATGCGCTTCCCGTTTAATTTGAAATATGGCTAAGTTCATTCCAGAATCCCCCTGCCCATCTCTTCTCCTGCTCTCGTCTTTAATGTCACCTCAATTCCACATCTGAATACAAAAATGATTAGTTCAAGCACATATCCGAGTATAACAGAGTTTATTTTAATTCTTACCCAGAATTTGACGACGACTCCATACTAATGACTCGATCTCCTTGTTTAATTAAATCGTCCTTCTGCAAAATAATACACTATGAATACAAATCATATAAAAACGCATACACACTTGTATAAACCCGAATATACAAAAATAATACACAGAGAGAAGTGGACGGAATTAACTGTCCAAAGCTCACCTTTGTGCTAGTGCAAAAGAAAGATAACATTTCGTTTTAAAACCACCAATGTGAACTCTGGACAGTTTTACATAGTTTCCTAGCTTTTACTCGAAATATTATGATAAGATGATAAAAGTAAATAAAATGAGATATGCAACTTATATATACTAATACACATATATATTCACATGGAAGGTGCGGCGGGATTAATCTCGCCACCCCTTCAATGCCTCCTGAAAGAGTGGGTAGGATTAATCTTGCCACCTTTCTGGAGGCCTTGAACGGGAATGCGGAATTAATCTTGCCACCCTTCTCGGTCTCAAAGAGAACTTGGCAGGATTTATTTGGCACACCCCTTCAGTGACTCCAGAAAGGAGGCAGGATTAATCTCGCCCACCATGTAAGGATGGTTAAATGAATTTCGCCACCCTTTCCAGTTCTCTCCATTGGTATGTTGTAAACCTTCTACGTCTCAGACAGAAATGTTTGGGATTGGTCCGACTCACCAATGAAGATAAAAGGGAAGGGTGGCGGGATTCATTCCTCCAATAGGCATTGAAGGCTCGATGGGATTAATCTCGCCGCCACTCGGTCCCTATGCGGCGGGATTAATCCCGCCGGATGCCAATTCCCTGCGCGAAATCGGGCGGGATTAATCCCGCCCGATTCCACGCAAGGCAGCGGGATTAATCCTGCCGCCCAGGCCCTTCACTCGGGCCCTAGGCGGCGGGATTAATCCTGTTGGACGCCAATGCCCTGCGCGGAATCGGTCGGGATTAATCCCACCGCCTAGGCCTTTAGGCAGGCCTTTGGCGGCGGGATTAATCCCGCCCGATTCTGCGTAGGGCAGCGGGATTAATCCCGCTGCCCAGGCCCTTTACTCGGGCCCTAGGCGGCGGGATTAATCCCGCCGAACGCCAATGCCCTGCGCAGAATCGAGCGGGATTAATCCCGCCGCCTAGGCCCTGCAGGCAGGCCTTTGGCGGCGGGATAAATCCCGCCCGATTCCGTGCAGGGCATGCGTACGCGGCGGGATTAATCCCGCCGCTACGCACATATATTTATATATATGTATATGTGTGTAGGAGAGTGCGTGTGTGTGCCAAAGATAGACAAATCAGATAAAATTATACTGATACACAAATTATACACAAATTATACCGATACACAAATTACATATATATCGTGTGTATGCGTGTGTGAAACAAATAAAATCATGCAGATAAACAAACAAATCAATAAAATTATATATATATATGTGTGTGTGTGTGTGTATATATATATAGGAGTGTGCGTGTGTGCGCGAGAAATAGATAAATAAATAAAATTATACAGATACTGGTACACATAATATATGCATGTATATATGTACATAGGTATAATATATGTGTGTATATGTATATCGTGTGTATGCGTGTGTGAAACAAATAAAATCATACAGATAAATAAACACACACACACACACACATATATATACAGGAGTGTGCGTGTGTGTGCGAGAGATACAATTAACAAATCAATAAAATTATACAGATACACACACACACACATATATATATGTGTATATATATATATATATATGTATGTATGTATAGGAGTGTGCGTGTGTGTGCGAGAAATAGATAAATAAATAGAATTATATAGATACTAGTACACATAATATATGTATGTATATTATATGTATATAGGTATGTGTGTGTGTGTGTGTGTATGTATATCGTGAGTATGCGTGTGTGAGCGAAATAAATAAAATCATACATATAAACAGGAGTGTGCGTGTGTGTGCAAGAGATAAAATTAATAAATTAATAAAATTATATAGATACACAAACACAAACACACACAGATATTATATATATATATCTGTGTGTGTATATGTATACAAGTGTGCGTGTGTGTGCGAGAGATAGAGATCTATAGAGAAGAGAGAGAGAAGGATATATATATATATATATATATATATATCTGTGTCACACAGATATATATATATCTGTGTGTGTGTGTATATATATAGTGTGTGTGTGTGTGTGTGTGTGTGTGTATGTATGTATACGAGTGTGCGTGTGTGCGAGAGATAGAGATCTAAATTATATTATTAAGATACACACACATATAAATATATAAATAAATAAATAAACTCAGAGGAGTGTGCGTGTGAGAGAGAGAGAGATCTCACCTGTGTGTGAGAGAGAGAAGGAGTTTCACCGTCGCCACCGCCGCCGCCTTACAAACCCTAGGAATATACTTAAACCCTAAAAGGAATAGAATATATATTAACCTTAATCGAATATTCTTTCTAAGAATATACTTAAACCCTAAAAAGAATAAACTATAGATTCGCCCTAAACAAATATTCTTTCATTATATTATCAGCGTGTGCGTGTGCGTGGGTGTATCACATACACCCAAGAATAAATATTATGCAAGGGTTTAACACATGTGTGTCCATGAGAGTGTTAAAGTTTCACGTGCAACGATACATATATACACACATAGTATTATATACATAGACATACATACATATTAGTACATATTAATATTAGAGAGACAGAGTACATGATCATGTATGGTGTGTATGTATGAGAGAAGAGTGACAATACATATTATGGATCATGCATGGTGTGTATGTTTGAGAGAAGAGAGACAGTACATATTTACATGGATCATGCATGGTGTGTATGTATGAAAGAAGAGTGAGAGTGTTAACAAATTAAATTCATACACATTGGATATATTAGTACACACATATACATACACACGTGTATACACACAGACATACATACATATTACATGTGTAAATTCAATGTGTTACATAGGGTTTAGGGTTTAGGGTTAGGGTTAGGATGGATCATGCATGGTGTTTATGTATGAAAGGAGTGCGTGTTATACACAGATATACATTATACATATTACATAATATTGTAACATCAGTACATATTATGGATCATGCATAGTGTGTATGTATGAGAGAAGAGACAGGCTACATATTATGGATCATGATCATGCATGGTGTGTATATATGAGAGAAGGGATTATGCATGGTGACACTGTGTATGTATGAGAGAAGAGATAAAGTGTTAACAAATGAAAATCGTACACATTGCATATATTATATTAGTACACATATATACATACACACGTGTATACACACAGACATACATATATATTACATATGTAAATTCAATGTGTTACATACACACACACTGAGTAATATAGATCATACATGCGTTGAACATGATGTTTTTCAATAAAGAAACAACATATAATTTCTCAAGTTTGGTTTAGGGCAATGTGCATGTGTGTGCATATGTGTCTCTGTAAGTGCTTCTAATGCGTGTGCACATGTATATAAATTTATGATTGTGTTTATAATAATATGTGCAAAACAAACATCGAATAATTAAGAAAATAATATTAATATACACACTATTAACATATTTTAAATTATACATAATAATATATGATTTTATCTAATATATAGCCATATATAGTTTTAATAATATATATTAATTTAATATTGATAATAAGGTTTAACACTAGAATATTCTTGAAATAATAACAAATTAATTGAGAAAATCCCATTAATATATACAAATGTAAAATAATTACTGAGATAATTAAGAATAAGACTAATTTAATTATGATAATCATGTTTAATATTGGAATATTCTTTGAATACTAAGAAAATAACAAAGAATATTCCCATTAATAGTAAGAAATGTAAATTAATTACTCGAGTTATTTATTGTATTAGTGTATATATATATAATATAAACTTAATAATATATACTTGAATATTAAGAATGTAAATAATTACAAAAATTTCGTAATATTAAACAGCTTGAAGCACTTGAATGACATTAAATGCAATTTTAAAACACTCATTGGAATTGAGAGTATATATGTCAGACTGTCGGTTATTTGTTTCAACTCATCTTAAATTTTCTTTTCTGTTATTTCAAAAATTTGAATTTCTGACATAAGTATTGTCGGTCTGACATGTAAATTTGAAAATGCATTTAATTTCCCACTCAAATTCAGATCTGGTTCTTTCTCCGGCAAGGGTTTTTTATTTCTTTATTTTTCACTCTTCAGTTTTCTTTTTCTTCTTAGTGATCAGCTCAGGAGCGACATTAAATTGGGTGCGTTATTGTTTATAGGAAAGCACGGCGCCTTCAGTGCTGTTTACAAGTAAGTATTATAAACAAATTTAAATATATTTATAAAGATTCACTCTCTTACATTCTCTCTTAAATTTTAGAATTTAGGGATTTAGGAATGCATTAGGATTACAATATATTCTGTTAGGGATTTATCCCGTTTAAATATACTTTTAACTTAATATTCTCGGTTAGCCGGGGCGGCATTAATCCGGCCATTTTTTTTCGCCTCTTCGAAGAGGTGGCGGGATTAATCCCGCCACCATTTCTTTGATAGTTATGCAGAATTAGTCCGGGCAATGCTTCTCCGCCTCTTAAGAAGAGCGGCGGATTAATCCCGCCGATAACTCTCTCAACTGATAAAGAGATACTTGAATTTATTAAAAGAGTTATCTACGGGATTAATCTCGCCATCCATTTTAGGAGGCAGAGAAGGTGTGGCGGGATTAATCTCGCCATCACATTCCTGTTTTAAATATTTGTGGGCAGGATTCATCCCGAATTTCTTTAAATCATAATTTGGAGAGAATTGTGGGCGGGATTAATCCCGCCGCTTATTCCCCGTCGTCAGAGTTGTGGGCGGGATTAATCCGCCGCCTATTCTCCTTCGTCAGTGTTGTGGGCGGGATTAATCCCGCCCCCTCCCGTCGAGGAGAGCGGCGGGATTAATCCCGCCGTACTTCCTCGTCGGAGGAGTGCGGCGGGATTAATCCCGCCGGTACTTCCTCGTCGGAGGGAGTCGCGGGATTAATCCCGCCGCTCTCTCTCGACGAGGAGTCCGCGCGGGATTAATCCCGCCGACTCTCCCGAGGAGATCGGCGGGATTAATCCCGCCACGTTCCTCGTCGGAGGGAGTCGTGGGCGGGATTAATCCCGCCCATCAGTTGTATTAATAAAGCATGAGATATTATCTTTATACATAATTATGTATTATTGCACATGCATATTATTAAGCAACCGCAGTTATGATTTCTTAAAAATATTGCATAAACAGATATCATAAATAACACAATTATTTATGTGCAGGACAATATGTTAATACTGGAGATAAAGTATGTCTTCTTCGGAACAACGAGATAGTTGGCACTGGAACTGTGGAAGTTCGATGATAATGCATCATGTCACAATATTGCCCAAGGATCTTGTGTGTACGTATGGGTGAACACCATTTTCAAGCATGTTGAGGTTCCGGGAATGGAATTTGAGGAGGGTTCTCCTGTATTGTGGAATTTGGATGAAGTCAAGGCTGACAAGAATATACA
>PUQB01000757.1:32383-104689 GCA_003024785.1 Selaginella tamariscina | reverse complement strand
CGTCAGGAAAGATCCCGTCAGCAGTTCCTGCAAACCAATCCTGCAGCTGTGTACATGTTCCTGCACCACCTTCTGGAGTAGTTCCTATGGAGGTTGAGAAATCCAAGCGTGGCCTCTTTCCGCTGCTGAGAGAAGCAACGTCGTCGCAGTGAGAACCTGTGCTTGTATTGTGGTGGAGCAGGACACAAGGTGGCAGATTGTCCTATTAAAGCCAGGAACTTCAAGACGCGTGAAGTTGAAGCTGAAGTTCAGTCGGAAAACTCCAATGTCCACTTCGTCTAGGAGCCGCGAAGTTGGACGTAGGTGCAGGCTCCATTGGTGCTGCTCATACCATCCCATCACTTAAGTTTCCTGTACACATTCATCTTAATAATCGAGAGCTCATGGAGTTTGCCTTGTTAGACACTGGTGCAAATGCATGCTTCATGGATGACACGTTTGCAACTCAACATGGCATTTCGGTGGTGAAGTTGAAGCGTGCAGTTCCTGTAGAGGTGGCCGATGGGCGTCTAATTGCTTCTGGCGCAGTTACCCATGCTACCGAACCTCTCTCCTGCAGGTATGGCACATTCAACTGTTCAATTTCCTTCAACTTGATCAAGACTCGGTCGACTCCCATCATTTTGGGCATGCCATGGTTCGTTGTTGCAAATCCGCAGATCGACTGGAGGTCTAGGACGCTCACGTTTTCCTCTCCAACAGCTAGGATCAATCCTGTACCTTCCTGTGTGCAGGATACATCCTTAGTATCTGAGGCAGTACAAGCTACAGGATTGACCGTGCCTGTTCCTGTACCAGTGTTGAAGACTCCTCCTCGACAGGATTCACCTCATATCAGTTCCTCAGCACATCGCAGGCTCTCTCCACTCCTGTAAGTTTGCGGTGTCCTGTACAGGGTTCTTCCAATCCTGTATCAGTGTCGAAGGTTCCTCCTCAACAGGATCCACCTCCTGTTGATTCGTCAGCACATTCGCAGGCTTTTCCACTCTTGCGCAACCACGGACTCCTGTACAGGATTCTTCCAATCCTGTACACTCATCAACACCCACACAGGTTTTTTCCAATCCTCTCTTTCTGTTACCTGCTTCTGTTCCACCCCAAGATCCTTCCTCTTTTTCAGTCACAGCTCCCTCCTTCTCCTCTCCGAGTTCTTACCACTACCATGCATGAACTCGCCACTGATCCTGCTCCTTTCCACCTTTTTGCCTTTCAAGTAACTCCTACGTCCTCTTCTACCTTTCCTGTATCCGACTCCCTGTTTTTTCTCCTTCTCCTTCTCCTTCTCCTCCTTCTTCCCTACCATCCAAGTACCACGACTTTAAGGACGTTTTTGACAAGCACAAGGCTGCAGTTCTTCCTGTTCACAGGTCCTACGACTGTCCTATTGATCTTGCGGAAGGAAAGACTCCACCATTCGGACCGATTTATGCATTGTCACCCACAGAGTTGGAGGTTCTTCGTCAGTACATCGAGGACAACTTGGCATCCGGCTTCATTCGTCACTCAAAGTCCCCTGCAGGAGCTCCTATCTTCTTTGTCAAGAAGAAGGATGGGAGTTTACGTTTGGTTGTGGACTACAGGGGTTTGAATCAAGTCACCATTCGGAATCGGTACCCGTTGCCATTGATCCCGGAACTTCTCGATCGGCTGCGAGGAGCAAAGGTGTTCACGAAGATCGACTTACGAGGGCCTACAACCTTGTACGGATTCGTCCCGGCGATGAGTGGAAGACTGCCTTTCGTACAAGGTATGGACATTTTGAGTACACGGTAATGCCTTTCGGCCTTACCAATGCCCCAGCTGTGTTCCAACACATGGTGAACGACATTTTCGTGACTTCTTGGACCAGTTTGTGGTGATCTACCTCGACGACATCTTGATTTTCTCCAAGGACCAGGCGGCACATGACAAGCATGTACGCTAGTTTAGAGCGGCTTCGCGAGCATGGCCTGTACGCGAAGTTGGAGAAGTGTTTTTTCGATAGGGATTGGTGGAGTTCTTGGGCTACATCGTCTCTCCTGCTGGCGTTTCCATGGACATGCACAAGGTGAAGACCATCGTGGAGTGGGAGAGGCCCAAGTCGGTACGAGATGTACAATGTTTCCTTGGCTTTGCAAACTTCTACAGGCGGTTCATACAGGACTTCTCCAAGCGTGTACTTCCACTCACAGAACTCACCAAGCGCACAGGATTTTCTCTTGGTCCGACAAGGCGGAACACGCATTCACAACACTCAAGGACGTTTCACGACAGCTCCGATTTTAGCACATCCTGACCCTTCTCATCCTTTCTTCATTGAAGCAGATGCCTCGGATTTTGCAGTAGGATCCGTCCTATCGCAAGTTGGAGAGGACAAGTTGCTTCATCCTGTAGCTTTTCACTCTCGTAAGTTCCTGTCGGCGGAGATCAACTACGAGATTCATGACAAGGAACTCAAGGCCATTGTGGATTCGTTTGAGGAGTGGCGGCATTTCCTGGAAGGTGCTGCACATCCTGTACAAGTTCTTACGGATCACAAGAACCTGGAGTACTTTCAAACGGCTCGGTTCTCAGTCGGCGACAGGCTAGGTGGGCAGAGTTCCTATCACGTTTTGACTTCGTCATCGTCTACAGGCCCGGTTTTCGGAATGGCAAGGCGGACGCATTGTCTAGGCGCTCTTACCTTGCACCAAGCCCGGGCGATCCTGCATTTGACTGTCAAAGGCAAGTGTTGTTGGGTCCTGATCGTTTCCGGCTTGCGGCACTGCAGGTTCATCAGGCTCCAGCAAATTCAACACTCCTACAGGACATCCGTTCGCAGTTGGCTACAGACGACTTGGCAAAGAATGTGTTCTCACACATTCATCCTGACGTTGCAAGTTCCTCTTCCTCCAGTTCCCGTCCAGACTACAACCTGTTCACCATACAGGATGGACTCCTGTACCGGGAAGGTCTCCTGTACGTTCCTTGGTATTTCCAGGACTCGTGTGGTACAGGATTGTCATGATACCCCGGCTACAGGACATTTTGGTGTGGCCAAGACAGTGGAGTTGGTGACTCGCAACTATTGGTGGCCTGGGTTGCGAGGTTTTGTGGAGAGGTTTGTACGGAGTTGTGACACTTGTAGCAGGTCGAAGATGCCTCATCATGCACCCTCTGGTCTTCTTCGTCCTCTTCCTGTTCCTTCTGCTCCTTGGAGATCCATTTCTATGGATTTCCTCACAGATCTTCCTCCTTCTCGTGGATTGATGCAGTTCTTGTGGTGGTTGACCGTTTCACCAAGCAGGCTCATTTCCTACCCTGCAACAAGACAGCTACAGGTCAGACAACTGCCGAGTTGGTGATCCGCGAGGTGTTCCGACATCATGGTCTTCCTGAGAGCATTGTTTCCGATCGAGGTCCACAATTCATGTCCAAGTTTTGGCGAGAGCTTCTTCGGAGTCTACAGGTTAAAGCGGATCTTTCTTCAGGATATCACCCACAAACCGATGGGCAGTCCGAACGCACAATTCAGACCTTAGAACAGTATCTTCGTTGCTTCATCAGTTACCAGCAGGACAACTGGTTGGACCTCTTCCAATGGCGGAGTTTGCCTACAACAACTCCATCACGCATCTACAGGACAGACACCTTTCTTTGCTCTTACAGGCCACCATCCACGTTTTGACTTTGCTCCTCCCGCTTCTCCTTCTTCCGCTCCTGCAGTACAGGATCGTCTTCAGCATCTTCGGCAGGTACAGGATGATCTCCAGGTTCATCTTCACAGGCACAGGAACGATACAAGCATCATGCTGATGCTCACCGTCAGCCGGCACCTGCATACAAGATTGGTGATCTCGTGTGGCTTCTTCGTCGACACATTCGCACCAACAGGCCTTCTTCTAAGTTGGATTTTCAACGATTGGGCCCTTATAGGATCGTGGCGGAGGTAAATCCTGTAGCTTTCCGACTCGAGTTACCATCCACGGTGAAACTTCATCCTGTGTTTCACACCTTTGTTGGAGCCGTATCATCCTTCTTCTCTTCCCGGTCGCGTTTCTTCTCCTCCCCCTCCTGTGGTCATTGACACTGAACCTGAGTACGAAGTTGCAGCCATCCTTGATTCTCGTCTTCATCGTCACCAACTCCAATACTTGGTGGATTGGAAAGGGTATGCCTACTGATCGCACTTGGGAACCTGCATCCAACTTACTCCATGCTTCTTCCAAGGTTGCTGCCTTCCATCGGCATTATCCTGCTAAACCAGGTCCCAAGACTCGTGGAACTCGTCTTTAGGGAGGAGGTGCTGTCACGACCCGATACAGAATACAGGATTCCGGATACAGGACATGGGTTGCAGGACTTTCCTACAGGATATTCCTACCAGGATTCCGGACACAGGATTCGGTTGCAGGATATTCCTACAGGATATCCACAGGATATGCCTAGAGGATAAGGGACATGTGGACTCATCTTAGCCTCTGCATGCATGCATCACTTTTGCATGCATGCAACCACTTTTAGCACTCATGCCTAGATTAGCTCTTGGAGTTGTGAGCATAAAAGCTCCGACCTAATTGTTGTACAATCAGTTACTATCAACACCAGTCATTCTACGATCATCTTGTTCTTGTTCTTGTCTTGTTCTTGTCTTGCTCTTGCTTCCTCCTGTCTTGCTCCGGATCCTGTCTTGCTCTGTCTTGTTCCTGGATCCGTCCTGCGCCTTCCTGTCTTGCTCCCGGATCCTATCCTGTTCCTGTCTGCTCCTGGATCCTGTCCTGCGTCTTGTCTTGCTCCTGAGTTCCTAGTTCCTGTCTTGTTTCCTATCCTGCTCCTGAGTCAAGCCTTCCTGCTCTTGGAATCCTGTTCATTTCCTGTTTCCTTGGATCGTGGCTTGACACCTCCCAGGCATGGATTCGTCAACGTTAAGGGTAAGCTACCCCGAAGTGGGACGTACCCCTGGCATCTGGAAATTAGGGCGGCACAACAGAGGGTTGTACCTTAACGACACAAGCTGAAGCTTGCACCGGCAGAAGAGCAACGAACTCATTCATGAACCCAGGAGCTCTCCTACATATACTCTACCTTATTTATGTGACGGAGCCCCCCCCCCCCCCTCTTTTCCTGTTTGTGTTAGTGGGCTAGCACTGAATTCTAGCCCCTTAGATAAATTAGCAATATGAGCCTATAACTCACCCTTACTCCTACCCTAAGCCCTACCCAAGGGGTGGGGGTTTTAGGGCGTGGGTTAGGGCAACCCTAGGGTTAGGTCAACCCTAGGGGTGTTCCTAACCCTACTTAACACGCCGAACTCATCTGCAAAGACCAATTAGCCCATTCAGGACGTCAAAATTGGGGTGGGTTTCTAGAAGGTCTTGCAAATACCTAATGACACTCGGCCGGACCATCACTAGATACTCAAGTGCACTAAGCGGCCTGTTTCCTACTACATCTAGGGTCCATTAACATAGTACAGTAAGTAACAACAGTCAACATCCAAAGTAAAGGGTCGAGTCATAGTAAAAACTATGACACACTCCCCGCCTTTGAAAATGTCAATGTCCTCGTTGACGTTGTCGAAGGAAAATCATTCGGGGACTCGTATGTTCGGGACTTGATGGCTTTAGTAATAGCGCATCGTAGTAGTCCTTGCTAATAATTACACACATGAATAAAAGAATAAAAAGGAAAGGGAAAACATGAGATGAAACTCATGACACAAAAGATACACTAACTAATTTTTATATTTCATCATAGAGCACACACAAAATAATGTCATCACACCTATTTACAAAATAAGAAAAGAAAAGAAGAAACTAGAGACTCTTCTCTATATCTCTATATCTATATGTGTCCTCTCTCTCCTAAACCCTTGAGCCTTGGTCCCTTATATACCCAAAATAATATAAAAATGCATGTAGGGTAAGGTAGGGATGTAAGAGAGGGTGTAAGATGGGGGTTACATAAGAATAATGGTAGGGGGTTATGGAAGAAGGTGGGCTTGACCCATAAATGATGGTTATGGAAGAAGGTGGGCTTGACCCATAAATGATGGGGGTTATGGAAGAGGTGGGCTTGACCCATAAATGATGGGGGTTATGGAAGAGGGTGACTTGACTTTGACTTGGGAAGGTGACTAGAAGGTGCATGGAAGAAGACAAAGAAAATGTGCATGGTCAAAGCAGGCACTAATCATATGGATTAACATAATAATGTTGACTAGTTTGACCATGCAAGAAAAGACAAAGAAGGTGAATAGTAAAGTGAAATGTAGACGTATAATACGAGTAGAAGACTAGTATAATACGAGTAGAAGACTAGTCCACTACATGCATACCAGGGGCTACCAAGGTGACGGTCCAAATTTTCCCGTGACATAAATCCCACCCAAACAACACGCATTGCCACGCGATGCGGGTTGTTTGAAAACTCATAGCTACTGCCGAACATGAAAGCGCTTCAACCTGTAACCATTAACCCGTGTGCCATGCTGTTCTCCATCCAAGTTTGCCAAAAGATATGACCCATTTTATAAACCTCCACAATGATGAAAGGTCCATCCCATCTTGGTAAGAACTTCTTTGAGAAGGTCTTATCCAATCGACTATCATATCGCATCACTAAATCACCCACCTTGAGTGGTCGTTCTCGAATCTTCTTATCGAATTTGGCCTTCCACTTCTGCTGCATTGCTTCCACAAGTTGCAAGGCTTGTCTTCGTGATTCATCCATGCTCTCCAACTGAACCAACCTTGCTTGCAAGTCCTCACCATCTCCAAGCCCATGCTTCAATGCTAGACGCAAGCTTGGTATCTCCAGCTCAATTGGGAGTATTGCTTCTATACCATAAACTAATTGAAATGGTGTGTACCTGGTAGCAACTTTGTGTGTTGTCCTGAAAGCCCAAAGTTGTCCCAATCCTTCTTATGATCCACCGCAAGCTTAGCTAATATATTGCACAACACTCCATTCGTTCGTTCCACCAGTCCATTAGCTTGAGGGTAATAACTTGTTGATTGTCGCCGTGTGATGGACAATTGAGAAAGAAGAAGCTCCACCACTTCATTGCAGAAATGAGAACCCTGATCTATTACTCTCTAATGGGCACCCAAACCTGGTGACAATGTTCTGGATGATGAAATTTGTTGCGACCTCCTTGGTACAAGCTCGAACAGAGACTGCTTCCACCCACCTCGTTAGATAGTCAGTACCCACAATAATGTATCTCTTTTGTGAAGAAGCCACTGGCAAGGGACCAACAAAGTCTATTCCCCACTTCTCAAATGGACCTGTTGGTAAAATAGGATGCAAAGGTCCCTTGTACACACTCTTCTTCCAAAAGTCTGACAAACCTGGCAAGTCCGACACCACTCCTTAACATCCTTGAAGAGGGTCGGCCAATAATATCCTGCATTGACTATCTTCTTGGAAGTGTAGTCGTGTGAGAAGTGTCCACCGCAAAATCCTTCATGGCATTGCTCCATGATCTGTTTTCTCTCCTGACGACCCACCGCTCGTCGAAGCACACCATCTCGCCCTATCCTATAAAGTAACTCACCCATTACCATATAAGGTCGAGATTGTCGCATGATCGTCTTCTTCTGGGTTGTTGTACATCCTTCTGGAAACTTCCCATCCATCAAGAAATTGTAGACTTCTTGATAATCCTCCATGTCGGGTGAAAGAGCACAAACTTCCAAGAGATAATGGAACTTCTCAATGTCACCTTGGTCCAACATTTCTGCTAAACCCGCTCTTGTGCTCTTCTCATGTTGAAACTCAAAATCATACTCAGCCAAGGTCGTGATCCACCTAGAAAACTTCCCTGTGAGCCCAGGCTTATTGGCAATGTACTTAAGTGTTGCATTGTTGATGAGGAAAACAAAGTGGCGCCCCCACAAGTAATGCTTGAACTTCTCCACTGCATATATGATTGCTGCTGCTTGCTTCTCCAACAATGGGTAGTTGAGCTCTGGCCCTTGTAATTGCCTTCCTGCATAATAAATGGAAACAAGTATCCGCTTTCCCCTTCTGCATCAGGATCACAGTGATTGAAACTTCTCCAACGCTGAGATTGACATAAAATAACTCCTCCCATTTAGGTGCCACCAAAATCGGATGTGAACTTAGTGCGATCTTAAGCCTCTCAAATGATGCTTGGCATGAAGAAGTCCATTGAAATGCAACTCCCTTACGAAGTAGCTGGTTCAATGGATATGCCATCTCTGCAAATCCCTCCACAAATCTACGATAGTACCCTGCCAACCCTACGAACTTTCGTACCTCCTTGACACAAGTCGGAGTTGGCAACATGAGTAGCTTGTCCACCTTGTCTTGACTTGGCTCAATGCCATCCTTTGAGATCACATGTCCTACTAAGGTGCCCTTAGTACTACCAATCTGACATTTTTCCGGGTTCAAGCATCCTTTTGCATCATCCATCCTTTGGAATGCTAGTTGTACCTTCTCCAAGTGGCTCATCCTATCGCTATAGATGCAAAAGTCATCGAGGTAAACCCTAATGAATGAACCAAGATATGGTTCAAACACCTTGTTCATCAATCGTTGAAACGTTGCTGGAGCATTTGTGAGTCCAAACGGCATCACCCTATACGCAAAGGTTCCCCATGGTGTGGTGAAGGTAGTCTTCACTGGTCCTCTTCTCGAATCCTGACTTGGAAATACCCAGAGTAGCCATCACAAAATGTGTACATCTCATGCCCTGTCACTTCATCTAGTATCTCATCCATGAAAGGAATGGGGTGATGATCTCGATGTGTGCCATCATTTAATCGTTTGAAGTTGACACAAACTCGCCACTTACCATTTTTCTTTGGGGCTACCACCACAGGAGAAACCCAATCTGACGTTTCCACCTTAAAAATGAAATCCGAACGCTGTAGCTTCATGAGCTCCTCATAAACTATGCTCTGTTTCAAAGGACCCATCCTATAAGCCTTTTGTGCAACTCCCTTCATACCTGGTTTAAGTGGGATCTCATGTTGCACAATATCTACTTGACGAAGCTCCTCATATGATGTCGCAAACAACTTGGGGAACTTCAATAGCATGCTCATGTATTGCTCCTTCTCCTCAGGAGTCAAACTTGAACTAAGCATCTTCTCCAAAAGAGCTCGTCGCTCCACTTCCTTTGCCTCAAACTTGTTGCCACTACTTGCTTCCTGCCCCTTTTCAACAACCCCTACTACCCCTCCTTGAGCCTCCTGCTCCTGGGTGAGTTGTTGATCATAGACCTCATGTCTATCGTGAGGCTCCACACGCGTAGCAACCTTAGGAATGCCTTGAGGGCATACAATTCCTTCTCCTCTTGCTCACTCTCAGAATCTGAGGTTGTCACCTCACTATTACTGCTAGAATCATATTCCTCACTGGAAGATGACTCCTCATCTACAACCTTTGTTGTGTTCTCCTTGATGGCTATTGTCACTCGTCTTGACTTATGACCAATAGTCATCTCCCCTTTTTCCAATAATTCTTAGCATCAACCTTATAAAGCCAAGGTCGACCCAAGATCATAGGATAACCATGTGCATCCCGTCGTAGTTGCATGACATGCACATCTATAGAGGTAGTTATCCCGTGCACTGTGATCGGCAAGTCAATAATCATTCCAACTGGCTTGACACGTCGATCATCTGCCACCCTAATCCTCCAATTGAAGGTTGGTTGCACTTGAGACCAAGTTTCTCCATCAACCAGCTACTCATGACATTGATCTCTGCACCACCATCTACTAAAACACGTTGCACACGCATTCCATCTACTACCACATCCACAATTGGTGCCACGGCATTCGTATTGGATTCTCTTGTTATCACTTGTACATTTCGCATCACCTCATCCTCACCACTAGGACGTACCTTCTTTGCACGAGTACTAATCCCTTGTCGAAGCTCTCTCCTCAAGCTTGGGCATTTTGACAATAATTGTGCAACTGTAATGTTGGCACGAGTATCTCCTAGATCCTCGACAATTGAATATTCCTTCTGCCCCTTGCCAATCCCCATATCCTGTATACCAACCTTACGTCGTGGCTTGGTACCTTCCTTCCTTTTCTTCTTGCTTGCACGTGTCTCCACTTGTTCAGGTTGCTCCACTTGTTGCTCCCCTCTGGCTCTCTTAAGACCTAAGAGATCCAAGTCACCTTGCTCGGTTGTTAACTCCACCAAATGAACACTAGGTTGGTCCCTCTGTTGTGGTGCAGGAGTTGATTGAGGTTTCTGAGGACACTCATTTGCATAGTGTCCCACCTGTTTACATGTAAAACATGTCACCTGTGGTCGTGGTTGTTGACATTCAGTGGCATAGTGACCTTGTTGTTTACAAATGTAACAAGTGACATTAGCTCGATCCCTAGGTGGCCTTGGAGGTTTTGGTCCTGTTGGCTTTGCTTGAAGCAAATGCAACTTGAGTTCGTTGAGATCTGAAGTTAATTTGGCAATACTACTCTCCAACTCAGATGATTTGACTGGAACGGTTGCAGGAATCACAACTTGGGGTGTTTGTAGAATTGGTGCCAACCTTGGTTGTGGTGCTACCGTTGAGATTGAGGCTTCATCAGATCCATGAGAAGTGCCTCCTTTTTCATAGCAATCTTCACAGCTTCCTGCAAGTTACTAGGCTCTTTGTTCTTTACCTTCTGGCGTAATACCGGCTTCAATCCAGTAAGAAACTTGTTGAACACCAATGCATCTATCCCCACAGCTGGTTTGGACTCCTTGGATGCATCCTCCTGTCCTTCGGAGGCCTCCACTCCCAAACCACTTCGTAGCTTACATTGGAGTTCCAACACACGCTCACTGAATGCCTTGACACTCTCTTCTTCACTTTGCCTCAATTGATCCAATTGCTTCATGACCTCATCCAATGTCTCTGGCTTTCCATACTCTCCTAGAAAAGCCTCACTCAACCTCTCCCAACTAGCCTTAACATCACTAGTTTGACGTTCAAACCACTTCAATGCTCCATCCTCCAAAAAGGATGGTAGAAGTTCTGCCCAAGTGGTAGAACTTCTATCTCCATTCGAAATGCATGCTCGCTTAAATGAACGTAAATACCGATCTGCATCCTCATTTTGCAGACCATGATATACTGGAATAGACACCATCTTTACAAGTGTAAAAATGGCAAAGGTTTCACCTGATTACAAGTAGATGAAGAGACGTCACTTTGACGAGGCAATGCCCCCCTCTGTGCAAGCTCGTCAGCCTCTAGATTCTCTCTTCGAGGAACGTGCTTTATCTCAAAAGTGTCGAATCCCCTTTTGAGATCTTGAACACGCTCAGAAAGCACCAACAACTCAGGCTTTCTCACTTTCCACTGACCTTGCACTTGGTTCACCACCAACTTAGAGTCACCAATCGCAACCACGTTTTTCGCTCCTTGTTTCCTTGCCTCCTTCAATCCTCGAATCAATGCAGAATACTCCGCTTGATTGCAAGAATTAGCACTAGAAGTTGGCTCAGAAATTTTGATTCGCTTCCCTACTGGATCAGTTAGCACGACCCCTACACTCGCAACTTGCTTCTTTGGCTTGTATGCTCCATCAAAGTTGACTTGCCACATTAACAAGCACAACCGAACCTCTCACAACGCGCACATACTCTTGCTTCACCAAACTCCACACTCCACAAGATTCCCAAAGACTTGGATGAATCCATCGAGATATTGTCACGACTGCGATGTGAGGATCAATGTATGGAAGATCCATACACAAACGGTGTGCCTCATCGATATCACCACTATCACATGGGTGCCAAATCTTGATCCATGCTCGATTCACCTCTCGCCTCCTCAAAAGCACATTCGCAATTGCAAGTTGTATTCCAAACTTGAATTCTTCAAATCCCCACGCTTGAATGACCACCAACTTGTTATTTAAAGCAAACCCATGTGGATGCTCAAAACAACACTTCAATATTTGATTTTGAAGAGACCTTGAAAGTTGAAAGAACCTTCTCCAGAAAGGACGCTCAGGCTCATTCATAAATAATGCACATTAGCATTCCACGCTCACCGCACCAAAAAACATGTCGAAGGAAAATCATTCGGGGACTCGTATGTTCGGGACTTGATGGCTTTAGTGATAGCGCATCGTAGTAGTCCTTGCTAATGATTACACACATGAATAAAAGAATAGAAAGGAAAGGGAAAACATGAGATGAAACTCATGACACGAAAGATACACTAACTAATTTTTATATTTCATCATAGGAGCACACACAAAATAATGTCATCACACCTATTTACAAATAAGAAAAGAAAAGAAGAAACTAGAGACTCTTCTCTATATCTCTATATCTATATGTGCTCTCTCTCCTAAACCCTTGAGCCTTGGTTCCTTATATACCCAAAATAATATAAAAAAATGCATGTAGGGTAGGTAGGGATGTAAGAGAGGTGTAAGATGGGGGTTACATAAGAATAATGGTAGTGTCAAGCCACGATCCAGGAACCAGGAAGCAAGTAGGATTCCAGAGACAGGAAGGCTTGACTCAGGAACAAGACGGATCCAGGATCAGGATAGGATCCGGGAGCAAGATAGCAGAATAGGAACTGGGACCTCAGGAATCAGGAGTAGGACAAGAGCAGGAGGCAAAGGAGCAAGACAAGACAAGAGCAAGACAAGAACAAGAATGATCGTAGAAAGACTGGTGTTGATAGTAATTGATTGTACAACAATTAGGTTGGAGCTTTATGCTCACAACTCCAAGCTAATCTAGTCATGAGCTAAGAATAGTGTCCCTTATCCTCTAGCATATCCTATAGCATATCCTATAGCATACCCTATAGGAATATCCTATAGGTATATCCTGTAGGAATATCCTGCAGGCATATCCTGTAACCCGTATCCTGTATCTGAAATCCTGCATCCTGTATCCTGTATCCAAAATCCTGTATCCTGTATCGGGTTGTGACAGGTAGGGGTTATGGAAGAAGGTGGGCTTGACCCATAAATGATGAGGGTTATGAAGAAGGTGGCTTGACCCATAAATGATGGGGGTTATGGAAGAGGGTGGGCTTGACCCATAAATGATGGGGTTATGGAAGAGGGTGACTTGACTTTGACTTGGGAAGGTGACTAAGAAGGTGCATGAAGAAGATAAAGAAAATGTGCATGGTCAAAGCAGGCACTAATCATATGGATTAACATAATAATGTTGATTAGTTTGACCATGCAAGAAAAGACAAAGAAGGTGAATAGTAAAGTGAAATGTAGACGTATAATACGAGTAGAAGACTAGTATAATACGAGTAGAAGACTAGTCCACTACATGCATACCAGGGGCTACCAAGGTGACGGTCCAAATTTTCCCGTGACAACGTCCAACTCCAAGACTAGATAATGTTAGAAAAAACTAACCAAAACTAACATATCACTCTATGCGGAGTTAGCCAAAAGTTCACATAATTTCATTACCCCCCTTGCATTACGCGAAGCCAAGTACTTCAGAACTGTCGTTCACTGAGTCGTAAACCCAGCTGCTGGAGGCACCACCTGCAACATGAAGTCACTTGGAGACCTTTTGCACGTCTGCAAAGTCTGTCACCCGACGCACACAACACTGGTTAATTTCTTTACTTAACTAGAATTTATATTGGAGGCCTCTAGTTAGTGTTGTTGCTGTCCCTTGGTTAAGAAGAAATAAAGACTTTCTTTATTCCTTTATATTAAACGCTATTGATGACCTCTGTCATCTAGCGCACAACAAGCACTTCTCAAATGCTTGACTAAACACCTTCGCATTTCTTTGATTTTCCAACGTCCCACATTGTCACATGTTACGATATTATAGCTTACATCTCTGCATCCCTCGGTGCTTCTCATTACCCCTTTTCATTAAGGATCTGCTACTATACCTATCTCTCATTAGTATATAGCTACGCCAGACTAAGTATGAGACTTTAATCGGAATCAAGCTCTTTTCTGATATAAGAGTACAAGTTGTAAAACCCTGTTCTTTGTAAACATGTCAATCTGGCCAAGGTGATTACAGAGGCGCATGTCTGTACACATGTAAACAACAAGGTCTTGCCAATCTACCAACTGCTATTTACTTGGTGTGTTATTAACATAAATTTATTCCCGATAGGAATCAAATTCAGTCAAATCCGTGACCAAGTGTGATAGCCTTACCATTCGTCCTTCGCAACCATCTTTGTACTCTTTCATAACACCGACCAGTTCAGGGACCAGATAAGTTAACATACCTTTCTTACAAACTAATATGGAAACCAGGAAATTCAATCATCTCTAGTGCCTCAATCGACAATCTTTAAATAACATGTCTCTTAATTGTCACTCTCATTGTACTCATTCCCCAAAGAGCACATCATACTAGATGCTGTTCAATACTTCCTAACTCTTTATCTCACTAAGTTTAAAATACCAAATTTTAAGACTTAGTTTCCACGATAAGAGTCTCTCTAAATTCAAAATACTGCACGCCTCCATAACATTATATTTATTTCCAACTCTTAAACTGATTTCGTAAATGTTTCTCAACACTATACCGAAGTATAACATTTTCACTAATTGAAGCAACTAGTGTTTTTGATAAACATCTTTTAAAACTAATCCTTATTCTATAAATAGTTGCAATTTTGATATTGATACTTTCGAATGGATAATGATTGTTTCAACGTTCAAATCCTAAGCTTATCAACTAGCTGTTATACTAGTAGATATAAATTTACAATCATATCAATTTATCGAAATGCTACAACTATAATATAGACATGGTTTTAGTTTACATGAATCGAACTTCAATTTTGAGATGGAATTATAATGTTATAACAGTATTTTGAGGAACTTGTTCAGAGACTAAAAGGAATCATGAACTAGTGTCTGGTTCATTTAACTGATTTAGTAAGATATCAACCTCCACATAAATATTATCATAACACTGAAGTGTTATATCAACTTCATGTTTCCGTCATACCTTATAATTCAATAGATCTCCCCAAACATGAATAAAATATCTAATTCAGTACATTGAATTAAGATACATTATTCACTCTAGACACCTAACAATTCAGAAAGTATCACATTGCCCCTTAAGCAATGTATTGAGAAATGTCTCATTTCTCAACTAACTTGAAAACACGTTTCAAGTTATAACACTAAGGTAGTGCCTTACCAAAGTGTCAGACTCAAATCCACTTGAGTCTTTGTATTATATGATTACGGCCACCTCATGTGATCATAACCAAGTTTGATATTGAGCACTTCAAACTCAATATTGAAGAGATATCATACCATACTTTGCCAAGTCATTTATAACCAATCTTGAAAAGATTGTCACAAATTTTGCCAAAGTTTAGAATATAAATATCTCAACAGATGAGGTGATAGGAAACCTCATATTCTTGAACCGGATATTGGACGAACCTTGAATTACAATCATCAAGAAGGGACACCATCTTCTTGAGCTAATCCTGCTACACAATATCATACTTACAGGAATATTGAACCAACTCAAGGAACACCATCAAACCTTGAGATAGAACTAACAACTAACCCAAGGAATACAATCAAACCTTGAGTCAAGAGTAGTTCTATTTTCAATATTCCGAAAGATTAAAGATACATACTTTATTTGTTCTTTAAGTGCCACAGTTGCGACCATGATGCAGAGTCAAGAAATCGTCTTTTGAATAATCGTATTCGACTCTAAAATGAAATTAATATTAAAAATCAATATCAACTTCTAATTCTCATCGAACACTGATTCTCTGAGGAGGCACATGCACTTAAACCTCCAATGGAAATCCGACTATTACTAGCTCATTGGTAATTCTCAAAATAAATGATCAAACTTAGTAAGTTTCCTTACTTAGTCGATAAACAAAGTGAAGAATCCCAAATCATGCTCTTCTTAACCAAGGAATCACCCTTGTTCAAGAACTTCTCTTCACATTGCAAACAACGTTACAGTTTCAAAATTAAAGAGTTAACAATGAAAATGCACAAGTGTGTGCCGAACGCCTTCACTATGCAAGTTCTTCATTACTCAGTAAACTAAAAATGTAAATGTATGTTTCCAACATACTCTTTCTGATAGATCATGCCATCTATCCCAAAACTATATCAATAAGAAACCAAAACCCTCAAGTTATTATCCCAAGTCTCTGCATGATCCCATATGAGACAATTTCATATTCATACTTTGATTACATTGGATCTTCAAACCCATTGCTTAACATATTTATCATATGTTAATATTTGACTTTCTGTTGTATTATAGGTTCATCACCATAGTCTGCTTCTGGAGTTACACTCTGGAAAACACGCACTATAATGAGAGCTTATTTTACAACTTCTGTCAGAATGTAGTGTTCACTCTTATGTTTGAATATGCCCCTTCTCCCGAAGTCAAAGATGCACATTTGAACATAAGTCTTTCCCCGTTTAAACACTATTGCTGAACCTGATATTGAATCTTGCCCTAAGCCAAAACTCAATGGACACTATTTGTTTCCAAATCATGTGTTATCCCAAATTCAAACACCTTAAAGAAAAAGAAAAATTTTCAATAATGTGTAGACTTAGGATATCACAAGACCCACTTCCAAGACTTAGTTTGTAAGCCAGAACAAACTAACACGCCACGTCTTGTGGAAACATTCCAAGTTGCATGCCAGGTTACTTTTCTCTAGGTTACTTAACCTTAAGGTTGTCCAGGTTACTTTACCATATGTTCCAAGTGCAACCTTCGACATTGGAGTCCATAACCCACACCCACTTATTAAGTAGATGTTCTTTGAAGAGTTATAAATCTCAAGACCAACTCTCCGCGCAGAATTCAGACGTTAGCCGAAAGTGATAGAGTATTTCAAAAATTTAGAACTAACTAAACCCTGAAATACACTACAACTTTAGGCAGTTGTACTGACCGCAGAGAATAGCTCCGATACCAATTGTCAGAGTTTTAACCCAAAGGGCTAACACGTGGCAACACGTGGCCATTTGGCGTCATCACCCTGTGTGAGCAACGCTAAGTTTCCCAGAACAACCCCAACAACCCCTAGGGTTAGACTCTAATGCCCAAGTGGACGGGAGACTTAGGGTTTAGCCTAAGTCTCCCTAGAATGTCTGCCCCCAGAACCCTTGAGGGATATCCCTAGTTGACTTAGGGTTTAGCCTCAATCTCCCTAGAGTGTCTACCCCCAAAAACCCTTGAGGGATAACCCTAGTTGACTTAGGGTCTTGCCCTAGAAGACCTAGACAGGCTCATGCCCTAACCCCCATCAAGGAGACGTGTGTCCCACACATACCCCTGGACAGAGCTAAGGCATTGTCACTTACCCTTGAGGAATCACCCTCGAGGAATCACCCTCATCCGGGAGTACAACCCCTTTAGGGCGACAAGGGGTAACCTGAACCACGACTAACCCCTAAGGTTTGAGTGGCCAAGTTATACCCTAGACCTAGAGCTAGTACTTAGTGAGGACACGAGTGTGCGCCGAGGCAGGCACGAGTGTGCGCCGTAGCAGCACGAGTGTTCTGCTAAGCAAAAGCACACCTAGTTATGAGACCTAACCTCCTTTGAGCGGATGCCTAAGGCTTAGCACCCTAGTGCAAGCACAAGCATGTCCGTTTGCTAAAGTATCCAACCCTTGGCAACAAGCCCATGACATAACCCCAAAGGGGCGGGCCTCAGCGTTGTACCATGTGACGTTTAGCCCAGTGTCACATCTCCATGTGACACTGCCTTCCCCGATGTGGGCTATCATGCCATAGCCCTTAGATTCAAGAGTTGCACCAAGTGCCACAACGTGGCTCCTAAATGCCAACTCTAGAACCCCTCAATTACCCTCAAGACTCGGTAAGGAAACCCTGTCAATCAAAAACCATGCCCACAGTTGGACAAGGACATGAACGTGCCCTAGTTAGCTGTGAGTGTTGCTCCTAGCTTGACGTGGAGGACAAGCCTCAACCTCTGCCTCTTGGAACGTGCGTTCCGACAAGACCTCCCAGGCATGGATTCGCCAACGTTAAGGGTAAGCTACCCCGAAGGTGAGACATACCCCTGGCATCTGGAAGTTAGGGCGGCACAACAAAGGTTGTACCTTAACGACACAAGCTGAAGCTTGCACCGCAGAAGAGCAACGAACTCATTCATGAACCTAGGAGCTCTCCTACATATACTCTACCTTATTTATGTGACGGAGCCCCCCCCCCCTCTTTTCCTGTTTGTGTTAGTGGGCTGGCACTGAATTCTAGCCCTTAGATAAATTAGCAATATGAGCCTATAACTCACCCTTACTCCTACCCCTAAGCCCTACCCAAGGGGATTTTAGGGCGTGGTTGGGCAGCCCTAGGGTTAGGTCAACCCTAGGGGTGTTCCTAACCCTACTTAACACGCCGAACTCATCTGCAAAGACCAATTAGCCTATTCGGAACGTCAAAATTGGGGGTGGGTTTCTAGAAGGTAAGTTCTAGCTTCGCTTAGAGTTTCCTGCAAATACCTAATGACACCCGGCCGGACCATCACTAGATACCCAAGTGCACTAAGCGGGCCTATTTCCTACTACATCTAGGGTCCATTAACATAGTACAGTAGGTAACAACAGTCAACATCCAAAATAAAGGGTCGAGTCATAGTAAAAACTATGACACTTACACTATCCTCCCTCTGTGGCTATGTAGATGGTGATGGATCTGATGGTCCTGGATCCGTGTGAGCTGGGCCATCTAAGGTATGACCAAATGTACTCAATGAGTCTCGAATTACAAACCGTTTCATTCGAACCATGTGAACTATCTTAACCTCATAAGATCCCACCAACTGTACTTAATATACTGAGGACCAACCTTTCGGAGTACTCGGTAGGGACCAAGCCACTTATGTAACAAACCAGTTGCAAGCCCAGGTGTAGTCAGCTTGGGAAAACGTACCAGGATCAAGTCACCGTTAGCAAAATCTGGTGGAATTTGATGTCATGCATTGTAAGAAGATTGCTGCCGCATTTGAGCTCGACCAAGATGTTCAGCAGACTCTGCACGCAGAAGAGGCAAAACAGCATCCAAATGTCGAGCCCACATCTTTGCATTCTTGGCACGTGGCAGATTCAATATAACCCCAATTCACTAGGCAACTTAGGGTCATATCCATACAATGCCTTGAATGGAGAGATACCAATCGAACTCTGAATGCCTGTTACATAAGCAAATCTCAAACATCGCAAATACCAATCCCAGTCCATGTGATTGAAGTTCACATACTTCGAGATCATACCCTTGAAGGTCCGATTCAATCGCTCCACCAAACCATCAGTTTGTGGATGATATGGAGAGGCAAATGAATGTTTTACCCCTAACCTCTCACACAACACTCGGAATACCTCTACAATGAAAGCCATTGTCTGATAACATCCGCTCTGGACAAGAATGCTGCAAAACCACATTATCAAACAGAAACAAAGTGTTGACATGGCAGTTGCATCTGGAAGAGCACCAACCTCCACCCATCGAGTTAAATAATCGGATACAACAATGATGTACTGGTTACCGTGAGAAGAACGTGGAAAAGGTCCCATTAAATCCACTGCAATTAACTCAAAAGGGCGAGAGACATTGATGGATTCCAACACCTCCATGGCCCGAGTCGTAGAGGAATTCGAGTTTGACAAGTGGGACAGCTTTGAATATACCTGATCACATCACCACACATTGGGCCAATAAAATGATCAACGCAGCTTCTCCAACACTCGTTGGTGACCAAGATGACCTCCAACAATAGGTAAATCATGATATGCTCAAAGAAGGTGTGGAACATATGTAGAGGTACAACCAAACGCCATCTGTCCTCTGGATTTGTCCCAATAAAATACAATAAACCATCTAAAGTCGAAACTGAGCATGATATTGTCGAAACCGAGGTTGGAAGACGGATTTGTAAACGCATCGCGTAATTGCCTCGTCCATGGTTCATGTTTTTGAGCATCCTGCCATGTTCCAAGGATGGTAAGTCGACATGAATACCTGAGGGGCTTGTATCAAACCGAACACTGCAGCTACTGCATGAGCAGGCAAAGTGGAATCGGAGAGGGGTGCTTGAGAAAGTGCATCCGCATCCACCATTGTTCGCCAGCCTGTGCACCACCTTAAAGTTTATACCTGAAGACGTAATACCCATCTGGCTACGCAACCCACTAAATTCTTCCATTTTAATAAGGAAGTGACAGCAGCATGATCACACTCCAAAAGTGTTTCACTCCCATGTAAGTAGGCATGAAGTCGTTCAAAACCCCAAACAGCAGCAAGGCATTCTTTTTCAGTAGTGGAATAATTCCGCTCAGCCAGCGTGAGTACTCGACTAATGTAAGCCACCGGGTGTCGAATTGAAGAATCCACAACATCAGTTTGCATCAATACACCACCAATACCAACATCTGAGGCATCTACTCGTAAAATGAACGAACGAATAAAATCTGGGTATTGAAGCAATGGTGGAGTTGTCAGGAACTCTTTTAACTGGTCAAATGCCTGCTGACACCTGCGAGTCCACCTGAAAGATACCTGTGGATGAACTAACTCCCGAAGAGGGGCAGTTCGATCAGTGAGATGATCGATGAATCGACCCAAGTACTGCACCTTGCCCAAGAAACGTTGGACTTCCTGTATTGTACGGGGTGAGGGAACTCTCGAACAGCTCGCAACTTCATTGGATCCACCTGTAAACCCTCTCGAGATATACGGTAACCCAAGTAAGTGGTGTCGGTCGAACCAAACACACACTTTTCAAGTTTCAATTTCAAGCCAACTTCTCGAAATCAATCAAGAACGCGCCGTACATCACGAATGTGATCCTCCCAAGAACTAGACCCATGAATGAGCACATCGTCGATAAAATCGGCAGTGATATCAGCATATCGGAAAGAAGCTCATCATCATGCGTTGAAAGGTGGTAGGAGCTGAAGTCAATCCAAAAGGCATGACCAAAAACTTGTAAAGACCAAATGGTGTCCGGAAGGCCGTTTTTGGAATATCCTCCTCAGCATAGGAACCTGCCAATATCCTGATGCCAAATCAACTTAGTAAACCATCGACTCTGACCCAAACGATCTAATAATCGGCAGAGTTCAGAAGTGGATAGACATCTTTGATGGTAACATCGTTGAGAGGTCGATAATCCAACAAAATCGTAGAGATCCATAGGCTTGGGAACCAAATGAGGTTCACATGCCCATGGACTCCGTGATGGACGACACACCCGCTTACCGATCATATCTGTAATAGTTCGCATGGCTGATAACTCTTTTGGTGACCTGCGTCGAACCGGGACTTTGAAAGGCTTTGCATTGCCGTGGGTATACAGTGTCGAGTCTTCACACGTGCACCTTGGGACAGATCAAATTTGAACAAACTTGCAATTGCTGTTTAAGTTGTTCGATGCATTGTGCTCGATACTCCGGTGATGGATCCGACATTTGAACATGTTGAGATGAACACCACCCCAAGACTGGAATCAAAGGAGCTGTATGTGTGATACAAACAGCAACAAGCTTCTCTGGACGTAAAGGAACAGACTGCAGAGACACAGACTCCAAGCGTAATACAGGAGGA
Source organism: Selaginella tamariscina (assembly GCA_003024785.1). Lineage (NCBI taxonomy): Eukaryota > Viridiplantae > Streptophyta > Lycopodiopsida > Selaginellales > Selaginellaceae > Selaginella > Selaginella tamariscina. The sequence continues at coordinate 83,139 of PUQB01000757.1, read as the reverse complement.
GAGAGTGAAAAATCACACATACCTTTCGACTGCTTCAACCAATCACATCCCAGAATAATGTCAAAGACCTGGGAAGGGACAACCCTAAGAGACCCAGAGGGAAACTTACGATTGTCACCCAAAACCAGCGTAGTCGAAGTGGTGTACTATGATACTACACGAGACTGCCCATTACCATATAAAATGTGCAAGACCTTATCTACACGTCTTAAGGGTAACGAGCACCGATGCGCTAGAGAAGAAGTTATGGAAGACATACTAGATCCTGTATCCACAAGCACTGTGACTGAAAGATCATTCACTCGTGCAGAAAATGTGAAAACTGGATGATCTGGTGGAACTTACAAACCTTGATATGCATAACGGGAAAACATGGAGGTGAAGTCTCCATCGCACAGGATCCCTCCGTCGCCCGTACGATTATTGGTTTTCGCAACAGATCCATCTGTAAGAGAGGCTTCGTCATTTGGAAACTCATCATCAGACATAATGGCCGCCACAGGCACACCATCCAACATATGGTCGCCAGCCTGGATGTGGTGGACGCCAATCAGGATACATATCACATGCTCGCCAAGTATGTCCACGCCCAACAGGCCCAACAATGAACTTGATTGGGTCGACCTACATTGTTCCGATTCCTCCTGTCACGAATCTGTGGATTTTGACCACCACGGGCAGGTACTGGAGCAGGTGCAGGACGATTTCGTGGAGGTGGTCCACGAGGTGGGCTCCGAGGTCGACCACGAAAGGCTTGCCGTGCGGGCACATATGCAGCAACATCAACCTCCATTGGATCAACACGCTAAACAAGAGGAGCAGGTAACCCAAGGGGACCACGGCCCTCACCAGGCACCAACTCAAAACATTGAGCTAGTGCAAAAGCTTCCTCCAATGTGGTAGGACGAAGAGCCCGAACGAATCGAACAAGTTCGGGTCGCATAGTTGGCCATAACATACCAAGCTTATAGGCTCATGCATGTTAGGATATGCACGCCGAACTAAATCCCCAAACCTAATACTGAACCGCATAACAGACTCATCAGGATGTTGTTGTATCGTATGCAGTTTGTTAAAAAGCATCATCTGAATCCTCAACTTTTGCCAAACGTACGTTTGAGGCATTTCGTCAACCGATTACTATTGACTTGAATCTCCGCAGCCAATCCATTATACCACTTGAGCGCAGGGCCTTCCAACATGTAGGGAATTCTCTGAGAGCACAGGCCTTATCCCAACCATGGTAACGAACAATGACTTGGAAATGATCAACCAGTGATATATACATATCTCCCGATACCAACCAAAAAAGATCGGGGTCGAACCCGGATTTGTGGCCTGTGAAGGAGTACTAGAAGCGATCCCGCGGCAATGAGGCTCAGGCGTGGAAGAGAGAGGACGGACCCTCAACAAAGCGCTCCAACAACTTAGTTTGTGCATCGATAGCAGTAGCAATAATGCTAAAAGCCATCTCCATGTTCATTGTCATGGAAACAAGAAAAAGAAAGGCAGAAGAAAGGAATACCCAACTTCTCCACTCAATGAAAGAGCATAATTATATTAAAATGTCAGATGTCTTCAGTTACAAAAAACCCGCTGCTTATATATCAGGAGACCCTCTGCCATGTGGCACACATGCAACACATGGTGCTGACACATGGGAGCCAAATCACCACCATCAGTGTTCACTACGCATGTGTGTAATACACAATATGTTATATATATGAAGTATCTTTACATGCAAATATTGAATTATCATGTCCTAGTGAGACATTGTGTACAAATATAAAAATATAAGTAATTATTAGTTCTTAAAGGCTTTAATATAGTTATTTCAATTGAAACTAAATAAAAGAATATTATAATAATAAAGTGATTTATATAATTATACTAGGTATATAGGTTAGTTGTAAACTGATTTTTAAAAAAATAATCACACAAGATGAACGATCATTTATAAGAATATCGATTTAAATAAAAGTGTGATAAAATTTATACTCTATAATAAAAGATTAATATAAATAAGTATAATTAATATAAAGGTCCATTGATTAGAATAATAAATAATAATTTATAAAAGGTGAGATAAATGTCATTTTCTTTTAAATTTAAAAATATTTTAACCTTATTCTTAAATTTAAAAATATTTTAGTAACAAATACCTTTTTATTTTAAAGAAATTTTGAAAACAATGAATGAGCAAGTGAATATATTAATTTCTAAGTGTATTACAAGATTGTATTTTACCAAATATAAAGTAAAAGTAATTAAAAAAAACTATGACATTGTAAACCTTTGTTGCTTATCCACATAAATTACATATAATTTATTTTCATCTCTCTAAAATTGTACAATATATATAATTCCTTATATAAACATAGCCCTTAAACATAGTTTGATGCTCTTTTATTGTGTTTTTTTAATTTTAATATAATCAAAACTAATGTAACAATAACATGAATGTTTTTTAAATATTTTAATAATAATTATTCATTATATTTTTATATTTACTATGATTCATTTGAAATGTTAAACTTATCTTAAATAGCAATATATTCACTTCAAATCGTTTACATCTAAGTATTTAAATGTAAGAATTATTTCTAGAATAGTAAGATATTAAATATAATTCTTTAATAATTTAATTTAAGTCTATGCCAAACCACGTATTCTACTTGTAATTCACAAATTCATTTTTAAAATATAATAAAGTAAATTGATATTGCAAGTTTTTATTATTCTATATAAACATACATATCATTCGCATTACTTTAAATTTCATGTGGAAAAGAGGTGGGAAATGTTTGGACTTATAAGATGGTACATTATTAACAACATTTTATTTATTTAAATATATTCATAATGTTTATAGCATATTGATGAGCTCAATAGTGGTGATAACAGCATTTTCTGCAGCCAAACTTGCAAACTCACTTGCTTCATTTGATCGATTAGAACCTCCAGCCAGGTCAGAAGCAGACCGAATGATAATAGGGCACACCTTGTGCTATGCATCTCTGTAAAAGTATCAATATTTAGTTTTATTACGTACTTGTGTCTGTGCGTGTGCATGTGTGTACCAAAGCAACTGCTGCAGATTCCATGTCCACAGTTGATACATTGAACATCTTAAACAGGAAGTCTCTATATGCCGCATTATCAACAAATATATTAGCACTTGCACCTTTGAGTCCCAAAACCACCTCTGGTTTATAACTTAAACAAGCAGTGGAATTCAAACAAGACCTTAACTTCAAGCCCTAAATAACAACATTTTAGTGTCACACACACGCGCACGCACGCATGCACAGCACACACCTTCAGTTTTTTGGCAAGTGAGTACAGATGTTTAGAGACAGGAACGAAAAACTTATGTTGGCGAACTTCCGGTATCCCATTAATGAATAAACCTCTTCCCTTTGAAAGTATATGTTGCTTAGTCGGTCGGAATTCTCTTTACTTATAAACGGTATATTATAATCACCAAAGTGTATGTGACCAAGCTCACGAGTGTAGTCTCCATTAGACTCCAGTGATAATGGATTTTGGGGTCCTTGCTCAAATCTCTACACACGTATACATCATGTGTATATATATATACACGCACACACATGCACACACACGCGCGTACACTGTATGTATGTATACCTGCCAATACCAGAGTCCTGTATGAACCCATGAAGAAGCAATGCTTACATCTGCAATGTTGAGAGACGAGTTTAAGCTCCCAGCAATACCATAGAGAAGAACAGAAGTAACGTCAAAGTGATCCACAAGCTGTTGAGTAGTTGTACCAGCGTTTAACTGTAAAAAAAAAGAAGATATATATATATATATATATATATATAAAAGGTTTTCACTGTGGTAGAACAGTAACCTAGTTGATGTATTATACGTGGGTGGAACAAGACGTTAAATAAATACACACAACACGTATGTATACACGTGTGTGAGGGGGGGGAGGGGCTGTGTCTTATATAAGTATATGAACCTACACCTATCATATACATGTTAACAAGTCTCTCTCTTTCTCTCTTTTCTCTCTCTCTCTCTCTCTCTCTCTCTCTCTCTCTCTCTATATATATATATATATGCTTACCATGCCAAGACCTGTCAGAGAAATAAAACCTTGCGATTGTGTATGCTTCCAACATGAAACCTTTTCCTGTAAAAACAGTGTGTGTGTGTGTGTGTGTGTGTGTGCACGCGCGTGTAGAATTTAGAGTGCTTTTAACTTTGCTTATTATGAAAATATAGAATGAGTATTATCAATATTTAGCATATTATGTTGTAGGAATTGTTTCAAAATGCTCAATCGAAAAATATGTTGTACGTACCTCCAGTGTCCAAGTATGGAGTATGCGGATCCGCTACGAATCTACCTTTGAGCATGATAGGTGCCAGTTCATACGTGGTTGGGACGAGCACTCCAATGTAAGGTCCTCTTCGATTTATACTATGTATATGGCTTTGAGACGCTCTTGTTGCATCCGCAAACAATTTACAAGTGAGTAGAAATATGAGATAAAATGTTAACTCCTTCCGTAACATTATGACATATACGACCTTCTTTGTTGGAATAAGTATTTATACGGCGAGTTGACGTAAAGATGTTTCCCATGAGAAGTTGTCAATAGTTGTTATCATTTTGTTGTTGTTATCATTCCATGAGAAGTTGTTATCATTTTGTTGTCAAATTTTAATTGTTCACGTAATGTTTACTTATACGTCAAACCGTAGACTTTGAGTTTGCGCGGATGCACGCACGCAAGCACATACACACGCACACGCACCGTTCCCATGTCGTTTTCTAGACTTTTCCTAGGAGGTTTGCACATACCATTATCTATAAATGTAAATCGCTAAACCCTAAACCCATGAGCTCAAATGATACCCCTGCACTCACAAACATTGGGGTCGCCACTATCAATATATATTTATTTATTAACTCTTTAATTACCATATCACCATAACCTTTGGTTTTTTCATTTGAGACAATCAGGCAGTGTGGTGGGTTGCAGTAGGTGCCCAAGGGAGAAGCTCCACACTCGATCAACAGAACAAGCCACTGGTTCGTCGAAAGGCACGCGATGCCAAGGGCAGTGTTCACTGAATCCGCTTTGACGTTGATCACGTTCCGCTAAGCACGAGCCACTAGCCGGACCACCTCCGGAGGCTGCTCGTCCACGACAGAGTGCCTTTGTCATCCTGCAGTGTCGGATCTGCACCAGCTTTCAGCAGGAGCTGCAGCTGGTTCCGTCTGTATAGCGCATTGTTGACGGGTAGCATACCTTGGTAGGCCTTGTTCAGCGACATGCCCAGATGCAAGAGCATTTCCAGCAGTTCTGGATTTTCTGTTTCGCAGAACTCCTTGGGTGCCAAACTGTTGAGATGGGTCTGGGACTTGCCGTCATCCTCCAAGGTATCCACTACAGTTTGCATGCCACGAGCCACTGCGTAGAGATTAGGCCACACTCTACTTCTTGCTGAGAAAACAGGGAACATCACTACCATGTCTTTGAACAAGTTTTACCTTTGAGCGTAGCGTTAGCACCATTGGCTACCAGAAACTTGATCAAGGTGAGATCGGGAACCTGGCACTGCAAAGCAGCCAGCAGTGGAGTGTTGCCATGAACAGTTTCGACGAAGTCAAGATGAGGCCTTGATGCTTTCTACCAGCCGAGTTTTAAGTTGATCTGTTTGAGCTAATACTTAAGGGGGGCTGGATTGTGAAACCGTTCCATTGGATGGTCAAACAAAATACCTTCTGGCTTTCGTTCATTATTCCATTCATGAAACCGTGGATGCATTCATGTTGCCCTCACCACGAATCCATAATCCGAGCACCTATCCATGGCGTGACATGAGATTTCGCTAAAAGTACACTCAATCACTCACCTGAAATAGTTCAAATGCATTGGGCGGCCTAAAGAAATGCCCTAAACCAGGTATTTAAATAGTACTATTGTTTCCTAATAAAATATCTATTCAAGAATGATTAAAAAGAGGATGCGATATAGCTTATGTAATAAAATATTTAATAAATTTTTTATAACTAAAAGTTATAACTAAAAAATAAAGATTTTCTAACAACCATGAGTCTATTCAAATAAAGATTATGTAGCAGTTACGAGTTTACTACGGGTCGATGAGTCGAGCCTGCCACCACACGTATTTTCAAGGTTAAGTTTACATATGCAATGGTGCTGCATGCTGCCGTACAACTGTTTAGTACGTCTCTATATATAGAATCGTGAAAGTTATGAAATGGGAAGTAAAATATTAAATGTTCGTTGAGCCCAGCCTGTCATCCTCAGCACGCAGAACATATTCATGTATATAAATATATGCTACATCTATATATGACACGATGGTAAGGAAGGTGAACAAAGCTTCACAAATATATTTGTGTTTTTCTTTTTTTTAAAGGAAATAAATGAAATAAAATAAGTTTTGCTTTATTTTCATTTCTTATTCCAATAAATATTTACATTCTTATTTAAAACCCATTTTTGACTTTGAGCACAGTGGATATACTTGCTTAAATCATCTTTGACAGTGAGGATGTGAGATGTAATATTGCATATTCAAATTTCATATTTTAAAAATTAATATTCCATCCTCAGTGTCGATGATGGAGCATTGTTGTTAGAGTTTTAACCCGAATGGCTTATATGTGGCAATATACGGTTCCTAAATAATCATTTAGCGTTAACATTTTATGTGAGCAATGCTAAGTATTCCCTAAGAGTCTGACTTAGATGGCTTAAATAAGCATTAGACTTAGGGTTCTATCTTAAGTACCTAAAATAACTATCCCTTGGACCTTAGAAGATAATCCAAGTAGATTTTAGGATTCTGACCTAGACAATCTCATGTTTAACCCAAATGGGGAGACATGCTTTGCATATACTTCCATAAAAAACTAAAGCATCACCTCCATAATAGAATTAAGGCATTATGACTTACCTCTTGAGGAATCACCCTCATTCGAGAGTACAACTCCTTAAGGGCAACAAGAAGTATCATGAACCATGATTAACCCCTAAGGGTTTGAGTGGCTAAATCGTATCAGACCTAGGGCTAATACGTAATGAAGACATGAGTGTGCATTGTAAATGAATACAAGTGTTTTACTAAGCAAACTCCCTAAAGCTAAGTTTAAATAACCATGAGTGCATGACTTCACGAGTGCTTCACGAAAGGGCTCTTATTAATGAGCTTAGGTTGTGGATCCCAAGAAGAACACCCTTAGCCAAGTGTGTCAAATAGTACACATAGTTACGAAATCTAACCTCCCTTGAGTTAATGTACAAGGCTTAGCACCTTGATGTGAGTACAAGCATGTCTGCTTACTAGAGTATCTAACTTCTTGATGTTAAACCCATAACGCAACCTCAAAGAGTGTTAGTGTCACATCTTCATATGACACTATTTCCCAAGATGTGGACTATCATGTCATAGCCTCATATATTCAAGAGTTACACCAAGTGTCACGAACATGGTTCTCAAATATCAACTTTAGAACCCCTTTATGAACCTTCAGGAATTTGGTAAAATAAACATGTTAACCAAAATCTCACATCCACAGTTAGATAAGGATACGGATGTGCCTTGCTTAATTGTGAGTGTTACACCTAGCTTGACATGGAGGAGGAAGCTAGAAACATGTTTTAACCTCTGACCTTTGGAATGTGCAGTTTGATAAGACTTCCTATGCACAAATTTTGTCAACGTTAAGAGTAAACTACCTTGAAGGTAAAACATACCTTTATTATTGAAAGTTGAGGCGGAATAAACAATTTAGAGCTTGTAGATTGTGTAATTCTACCTCAACTTCCAAATCCATTAGTTGGACTTAATAATGAACTTAAGAACTCTCATTATATATCCTACTTTATATAATATGAATAATAAGTCCAACTAATATCCTACTTGTAATAATAATGAACTTAATAACTTTCATTATATATCCTACTTTATATATATGACAAAGGCCCCCTATTTTTTGTTTTGTAAAATGAGATAGCATAGAATATCATTCTCAATAGGAATATGCTTGGTGAGTTTAACCTAACGTCCCATCAACCCTAAACCCTAACCCAAGGGGTTGGAACAACCCTAAAGGTGTTTCTACCCGTATTCGACATGTTGAACTCATTAAAAGCCAATCGGACCATCATTAAATACTCAAGTGCACTAAGCGGGCATGTTTCTTCTACACATAGGACTTATCAACATAGTTTAATATGTTACAATAGTCAACTTCAAAATAAAAGTAAAGGGCATAATAAAAACTATGACACTTTCTCCACATTTAAAAATGTCAACGTCCTTGTTGATGAATAATAATAACTCCAAGACTAGATAATGTTAAAAAAAATTAACCAAAACTAACATATCACTTTATGTGGAGTCAGTAAAAAATTCACATAATTTTCATTACCCTCTTGCATTATGCAAAACCAAGTACTTCAGAACTGTTGTTTACTAAGTCGTAAACTCAAATGCAAAAGGGACCACCTGCAACATGAAGTCACCTAGAGACCTTTGCACGTCTGTATAACTTGTCATATGATGCAAATAACATAATGGTTAATTTCTTTACTTAACTAGAATTTATATGCTTTTAGTTAATGTTGATTGTCGGCCCCTAGGCACACAACAAGCAATTTGAGTCCATTTCAAATGCTAAACCCAATGGTTTCACATTTCTTTGATTTTCCAATGGTTTCACATATCCACATGTCATAGTATTATAGCCTCACATTTTTGCCTCCCTCGGTGTTTTTATACTATTTGCATAAGGTCTACTATTATACCTCTCCATGTTAGTGTATAGCTACGCTAAACTAAATATGAAACATTATTAGAATCAAGCTCTTCGAGACGAGAGTACTATTTCTGAAACCCTGTTCTTTGTAGACATGTTAATTTGGCAAGAGGCACATGGTTATACATATATACATGCCAACTTGAAATTAGCCCATCTACTTGGTGTATTATTGACATAAATTCATTCCCGATAGAAATTAAATTCAAGTCAAATATGTGACCAAGTATCATATCACTATCATTCACATTTTGCAACTAACTTTGTACTCTTCATAACACCAACTAATTCATGGAGCAAATATAAGCTAACATACCTTTTTAACAAACCAATGTAGAAATCATGAAACTCAACATATATCTAGTGCCTCAACCGGTAATCTTTAGATATCACGTGTCTCAACTGACCCATTCCTATTGTACTCATTTCCCAAAGAACACAACAACTAGGTTCATTTAATAATTCTTAACTCCTTATCTCACTAAGTTTAAATATTGAATCTTAAAATTTAATTCCCACGATAAGAGTCTCTATGAACTCATAACACTGCATGCCTCTGTAACATTATATCCATTTCCACTCTTAAATTAATTATGTAAACAATTCCCCCAAAGTTAATCGAAGTATAACTTCTTCACTAATTTGAGTAATTAATGTTTTGATAAGTACTTTTTAAAGCTAATTCTTATTCCATAAACAATTACAATTTTAATACTGATATTCTCAAAATCCCAAATTTACCACAAGTTATTACAATTTTAATACTGATATTCTCAAATCCCAAATTTACCAACAAGTTATTACATTAGTGAATATGACTATATAATTATATTAATTTATCAAAATGTAAGAACTGTAATAATATAGACATGTACATTGCAACTTATTTACAAAATGCTTGATGCAGACGATTATAACGAAGTTAATAAATGACTTTATGAAAACTTATGAACCGAACTTTACTTTTGAGATGAAACATAATGTTATTTTCAGTATTTCAAAAAACTGTTCAAGGGCTAAGAATGTTATAGTTTTTACTATGACTTGACCCTTTACTTTGGGGTTTGATTATTGTTACCTATCGAGTTGTGTGACGAACCATAGATGTAAAAGAAATAGACCCGCATAGTGCACTTGGATATCTAGTGATGGTCCGGTCAGGTATCGTTAGGTATTGCAAGAAACGCTAGGCGAAGCTAGCACTTCCATTTAGAAACTCTCCCTCGGTTTGATGTTAGGTTTTCTGATATAGCTTGTCAAAAAGAGTTAGGGACACCCCTAGGGTTGCCCTAACCCATGCCTAGGGGTTAGGTTTAGGGTTACGGTTAGGCGTCTCATTCCATTAAGGGTTGGCATTTCCATGCCCACTTACTCACTTAAGAAAACATGGGGGGAGAGGGGGGGGAAGGGCTCCGTCACATAAATAAGGTAGAGTATGTGTAGTGAGGCTTCATGGGTTCAAAAGAGTCATTAATCTCCTACTGATGCAAGCTAAGCTTGTGTTGTCAAGGCGCAACCCTTTGTTGTGCCACCCAAACTTTCACATGATAGGGGTACGTCCCACCTTTGGGTTAGACTATCCTTATTGCTGGTAGGATTTTACCTTTGTGACAGGGGTACATTACTTTCAAGAAGTTAGTCAAATTCCTTGGGCCGAAAACCCGCTCGCAAGCTTAAAGGCATTGCCCGAGTCCACATTCTGCAGAACTAGTGGTTGAGGCCTTACTTCGATTGCCTCAACCACGCCAAGGACACCTATAGCTCGGCTAGTTTGCGTATCCTGATTCACAAGGTGAGCCTCATTTGTGAACTTGGTTAGCTAGGGGCTTAAGTTCCTAAGGGTTGGGTTCCAATACAGGTTACTTTACTAGATTTCGTGGGGATTCTAGAGAGGGGATTCCAGGGTTGGCACATGGCAAGCCACCTTTGTGGCACCAGCTAAAAACTCTGACAATTGGTATCAGAGCGAGTTCTTACGGTCAATAGGACTGCCTTAAGTCATAGGGTGTTTCAGTGTTTAGATAAATCTAAGTTCTTGATCTACTCTATCGCTTTCAGTTGACATGTCTGTATTCTGCATAGATTTGATCCTGTGAGTCATCAACCTTCGGAGAACACTTGCTTAGTGAGTCGGTGTGAGATTCTAGGTATGTCCGAAAGTCTTATTATGTTTCAAGCTGATGTGTGTGGGTGTACAACCTATGCAGGGTGTTTCCAACTTCATATTGGGAATATTCCAAGCATATTCTTCGAGTGTTGAAACTAGGGTTCAATACAATGAGCAAAGAAGAAATCAGAGCCTGAGGCAGAGAGGGCTATCATAGAGGCTCAAAATGAGGAGATGGATGAAGCTGATCTAGGTCAACCCTCTAGAGTTAGGCAGCGCCTGGTTGGCGGGAAATAATGATGGATGCCCTAAATGAACTTCGAGGGGATATTTAGGGTTGAACGATCAAATAGATAATGTTGTTGATCGAATTCCAGCGGTTACCACATTATCAAATGTTCCACAACTAGACACACGAAGAAAGAAGAAGAAGCATGATCCAGAGCAAGTTCAAAAGGCTTAACTGGCTTGAATTTACTAAGATCACTACCACCTTCATTTGCCAAAGAATTCGATTTAGAGGACTATAAAATTCTAGACGACCGGTTATATGATATGGAAAGTTATTTTAAGGCTGCTTCCATGAGAAAGATAGAAATGGTGGCATGTGCCAAGCAGTTTCTCAAAGGAGAAGTTAAGACTTGGTGGCGGATAGTTGAAGGTGAACTTGAATATTGAAATAGCTGGACACATAAAAAGAGAGATCAAAAAGCAGTATATGCCGGATGACCTTAGGTTGCGATTGTGTTCTGATTTGGCAACTTGTAAACAAGGAGTTCAGAGAAACCTGGTAGACCATGTCTATTGGTTTGAAAGTGTACAGCATTTGGTCCCAAACATGAGCAATGATGAAGCTCGAAGTTGCTTCATGGCCAGCTTGAATGAGAAAACGCAGAAGGAGATCCTAAGGTACAAGCTAACAAGCTATCGAGAATGTCAAGAGGCAGCTCAAAAGGTTGCTTATGGCATGTCGTTAAAAGACTTGTACAATAAGGGGGAGGAAGCAAAACCTAAACTGAGGAGTTTTCCTCAAAGTCTGGGTTCAGAAGGTTTAATAGGCAACCAAATCAATTACCATCAATTCAAAGTGCAAGTCCCTTTGTCAGCAGTTCCAAGTTTTTGGATACATCAAAACCCATCAGATCTCGAAAACCATCAGCATTACCACCACCTCAGCAAGCCAAGGGCTCGGCTCCAAAGTCTGCTCCCTCGCAATTTGCAGGTGGGGTTCCGACATGTCATAATTGTAACAAGCCTAGTCATTTTACTAAACAATGTCGGGCACCCTCAAACAATTGGGTCATTTCAAGGCGATGGTAGAAAAAGAAGTTGCTGAACAGAAACGCTTAAAGATCTAGAAGATGAGTCAGAAGAAGTAATGTTGTGCCAAACAACTTGCCTTATTCGCTATTCAAGACAAAACTGATCTTTTGATATATTTGACAGGAAGGATACAAGGGGACCGAGTCCGAATGATGATCAATACTAAAGCAACATACAACTTCATATTGACTAGTCTAGCTCGTTGATTGAATTTGGATGTAATAAAGATGTGTGAAATAAAGATCAATTTTGGCAAATTTTTTCAAAATAAAATAATATAGCAAGGGCAGTTTCTGTCCAAATCAAAGATTGGAAGGTAAGCTAGACTTAGTTGTCTTAATATGATGGGGTTTGACTTTGTTTTGGGTATGGAATGGTTCCATAAACATGTAATCGAAATGAGGGATTCTGGAGATAATCGAATCACGCTTGTAGCGGACAAAGAGGACATTAAAAAACAATGCTCAGGATGGAAACACTAACTAATAAGGATTGAAATCCTATGTTCCTTACCTTAACTTAGTTGCGTAAGGCAGTTAGACATCGAGAACGTGTAATTTTGTAATAGTTTTGGATACTGACGAAGTCAAAATAGAAGACGGTCAAAATTTGTTCTCGAACCTATTTTAGAAGTCTTGAACATGTTTAAGGACGTGTTGCCAAAAGACTTGCTGCCTGAGTTACCTCCACGTCGAGGTGTGGATCACAGAATAGAAATTCTGCCAGGTTCGTCTCCACCGGCAAGAGCCCCATATTGGTTGAATCCTCAAGAGTTAATAAAATTGAAGAGACATTGATAGAATTGGTTGGTCGAGGACACATTCGACCTAGCCGATTGCCATATGGTGCACCGATCTTATTTATAATGAAAAAGGATAGTATGATGTGGACTATCAAGCGCTGAACGCGATAACTATTAAAAATAAGTATCCTCTTCCGCGAGTAATGACTTATTTGATATGCTATCAAAAGCAAAGTATTTTTCAAGAATAGACTTAAGATCTGGGTACCATCAGAGAATGACATTGAAAAGACCGCTTTTCGAAACACATTATGGATCATTTGAGTTACTAGTCTTGCCATTTGGTTGTGCAATGCTCCAGCAACTTTTTGCACAATGATGGATGATGTGTTTAGAGACTATCTAGACGAGTTTGTAGTGGTGTATATTGATGACATTCTGGTTTTCAGTTCGACAATTGAGGAATATGTGGAACACATAGAAAGAGTGTTTCAGAGGTTGAGAGAGAACCAGTTGTATGTTAAAAAAATAAGTGCGCATTTGGTCAAACCAAGATAAATTTCTTGGACACTTGATTTCAGGTGGGGTGGTTGCCATGGATCCAAAGAAAATTCAAGCTATTACTGAGTGGATGACTTTGAAAAACGTGCATGAAGCTAGATCATTTCTTGGTCTGACAAGGTATTATCGAAGATTCATAAAGGGTTACTCGGAGATAGCGGCCCCATTGACAGATCTCACAAAGAACATTCCATGGCATTGGACTCCAGAGTGCCAATGTGCATTCATCAAACTTAAAGAAGTTATCTCTTTTAAGCCAGTTTTGCAGTTGCCCATCTTGAAGATCCATTTGAGGTAGAATGTGATGCTTCCGACTTTGCAATTAGTGGTGTATTGCAATAAAAGAACATCTGGTGTCCTTTTTCTCAAAGAAGTTGGATGCTGCACAAATTCGATGGCCTATTGATGAAAAAGAGATGTATGCTATTGTTGCTTCCTTGAAGTATTGGCGTCATTATCTTCCAAGTCATGGCACTGTGGTTTGGACTTATAGTGTAACTCTAAGGTACTTCAAAATGCATCCGAAGCTATCACCAAAGTATATTAGATGGCAGCAAAAGTTAGCTCGATTTCAGCCTAAAATCAAACATAAAGCTGGAAAAGACAATGTGGTGGCAGATGCACTCAGTAGGAAAGGTCAACTTCATATTATGTCAGCATTAGTGTCAACTTTGGTGGATGAATTTGTGACGGTGTATCCTCAAGACAAATTTGCTAAGGAGGCTCTAAACATGGTAGCAAAGAGGAAACAAGTTCATCAGCTACAAAAAGATGGTAATATTCCAGTAGGAATAGAAAGTCGAATGGATGCACTCAAATGGCGCATTTTGCTGTATGCGATGGAGTTTTTTATTATAAAGAAAGGAGACTCTATGTTCCATAAGGGAGGCTACTAAGAGAGCATCACGACGTTCCTTTGGTAGGACATGGTGGAAGGCATAAGACGTTGGCTTTTGTTGAAACAGAGATTCTATTGGCCGGGTATGATAAACGATGTTGCCAAGTATGTTAAGACATGCCCCACATGTTAACAAGTGTAAAGTCGATCGCAAAAATGAGCTAGGAAGTTGCAGTGTATACCAATTCCAAAGTAGCCATTTCAAAAGTGTTACTTTGGACTTTATATGGGATTGCCAAAATCTTGTGGTTTTAACGCGCTCATGGTGGTGGTTGATCAGTTTTCAAAAGTTTCTCATTTCATTCAAATTGTAGAGACAATAAATGCAATTCAAGCAGCAAAGTTGTTCTTCCACGAATCATAAGAGTACGTAGGCTACCGAAAATAATGATCTCAAATCAGGATCCTCGATTTACGAGCAAATTTTGGGGAACATTGTTTAAGCAGTTTAGCACAATGCTGAAGTTTAGTACAGCTTACCATCCGCAAACTAATGGTCAAACGGAAAGGGTGAACCGACAAGTCAAGGACTATCTCAAATGCTATGTATAAGGTGATCAACTTAATTAGGTTGAACACTTGGATATGGCTGAAGTATGTTACAATAATTTAACACACACTACGATTGGGTTAGCCCAATGGAGGTGTTAACTGGGAATAAGGGTGGTATTCCTCAAAGTATGGTGTTCCGAAAGACAATGTTAATTTAGTTCCCTCTATAGCAGAGTTTTTTGGACAGTTGTATCGAACATGGGAAATTGCTAATCAAGCAATGGCTGCAGCACAGGAAAGGTATCGTCAACAGTACGATAAGCATCGATGGATGTATAGTATCAGTTGGGATATGGTTTTGTTGAGTACCAAAAAACCTGAAGGTTCCAACAACTCTTTCAAAGAAGTTTCTATTACACTACATAGGTCTATACAAGGTGGTAAAGCGGGTAGGAAAAGTGGCTTATGGGTTAGATCTTCCTCCAAAGTTGGGAACAATACACAATGTGTTTATGTCAATTTGCTCGAGCATTCCACAAGGATGAGAAACATTCGCAAATATATGAAAACTTATGTCCGCGTCCTAAGCTAATTAATGAAGATACGGAATACAAATTTGAATCTATATTGGGCAAAAGGAAGGTTTATGGACTGCGAAAATGTAAGTTTAAGTATCTTTATAAATGAAAAGGTTATCCAGCATGTGAATCGACATGGGAACCATTAAAGAATTTGCAAAATGCGTTGGATTTGGTGAATAAGTTTGAGACAAGGGTTTCTCAAGTTGATTAAGAAATAAAGTTTTATTTCTTCTTAACCTAGGGGTTGACAGACAACATTAAGTAGAGGCCTTTGTTATAAATTCTAGTTAACTTAAGGAAATTAACTAACTTGTTGTATGTGTCAGGTGACAGACTTTGTAAACGTGCAAAAGGTCTTTAAGTGACTTCTTGTCGCAGGTGGTACCTCCAGTAGCTGAGTTGTCGCTCAGTGAACGACGATTTTGAAGTACTTGGCTTTGTGTAATGCAAGGGGGTAATAAAACTTGTGGACTTTTTGCTGACTCCGCATAGGGTGATTAGTATTAGTTTTTGATTAATTTTTTTTCTAACCTAGTTTAGTCTTGGAGTTGGACGTTAACGAGGACGTTGACATTTTCAAAGGTGGGGAGTGTGTCATAGTTTTTACTATGACTCGACCCTTTACTTTGGGGTTTGATTATTGTTATCTACTGAGTTGTGTGACGAACCTTAGATGTAGAAGAAACAGGCCCATAGTGCACTTGGATATCTAGTGATGGTCTGGTTGGGTTCGTTAGGTATTTGTAAGAAACTCTAGGCAAAGCTAGCACTTCCATTTAGAAAACTCTCCCCCAGTTTGACATTAGGTTTTCTGATATAGCTTGTCAAAAAGGGTTAGGGACACCCCTAGGGTTTCCCTAACCCCATGCCTAGGGTTAGGTTTAGGGTTAAGGTAGGCATCTCATTTCATTAAGGGCAGGCATTTCCATGCCAGCCCACTTACTCACTTAGGAAAACAGGGGGGGGGCCTCCGTCACATAAATAAGGTAGAGTATGTGTAGTGAGGCTTCCTAGGTTCAAAAGAGAGCTCATTAACCTCCTATCAGTGCAAGCTAAGCTTGTGTTGTCAAGGCGCAACCCTTTGTTGTGCCACCCAAACTTCCACATGATAGGGGTACGTCCCACTTTTGGGTTAAATTATCCTTATCGTTGACATGATCTCGCCTTTGTGACAGGGGTACGTTACTTCCAAGGAGTTAGTCAAATTCCTTAGGCCGAAAACTTGCTCGCAAGCTCAAAGGCATTGCCCGAGTCCACATTCCGCAGAACTAGTGGTTGAGGCCTTGCTCTAGCCACCTCAACCATGCTAAGCTAAGAACGACACCTATAGCTCGGCTAGTTTGCGTATCCTGATTCACAAGGTGAGCCTCATTTATGAACTTGGTTAGCTAGGGGCTTAAGTTCCTAAGGGTTGGGTTCTTAATACATGTTACTTTACCAAATTCCGTGGGGATTCCAGGGTTGGCACCTGGCAAGCTGTCTTTATGGCACTAAGTAAAAACAAGAATCATGAATCAGTGTTTGGTTTATCTAGTTGATTTAGTATAATATCAACCTCCACATTAATATTATCATAACATTGAAGTGTTATACTAACTTCACGTTTCAGTTATATCTTATAATCCAATTAAACTTTTTAAACATGAGTAAGATATTTAGTTTAATACATCAAACTAAGATACATCACTTATTCTGGATACCTAAGAATCCAACAAAGTACTACATTGCTCCCCAAGCAATGTATTGAGAAACTCTTTCTCAATTCTCAACTAACTTGAAATTTGTGTTTCAAGCAACAACATTAAAGTAATACCTTACTAAAGTGTTACAATCAAATTACCCCCTTTTGAGTATTTTTATTTCATAATTATGGCCACCTCATGCAATCATAACCAAGTGTCAATATTGAGTGCTTCAATTTAAATATTCAACAAATATTACACTATACTTTGCTAAGTCATTTATAATCAATCTTATAAAGATTGAAATAAATATTTCCAAAGTCTAGAGTACAAAATATCTTAACAAATAAGTGATAAAAAACCCTCATATTTCGAACCAAATACCAGACCATAATGCTAAGGACCTTGATCACGATTATCAATAAGGGAAACCATCTTCTTGAGCAATCTTAAGCTCAGCATCACACTTTCAAAATCAAAGCGGAACTCAAGAAAACCACAATCATGAGATAAGATTGACAAAAACCTAAGGAACACCATTAAACCTTGAGTCAAGTAAAGCCATACTTTTGTATGTTTTTGAAGTGCCGACATTTGTGACCATGATGTAATATAAAAACTGGCTTTTCTGAATAATTGTATTCAACTTCAAGAATAGTCAATATTAAAAAACCGACATTAACTTTTTAAATCCTACTGAATATTGACTTTCTAAGGAAGTATATGTACTTAACCTCCAAAGTGAATACTCAACCATCTCTGGCTCATTAAGCCCTCTAAACATAACTTATCGAACATAGCAAGTTTCTTACTTTTTTAATAAGTAGAGTGGAGAATCTTAACTAATGCTCTTGTTAACCAGAAATCACCTTTGTTTAAGAGTTATCCTCATAGTGCAAACAACATTATAGATTTTCAACTTAAAGAATTAAGAATGAAAATGCAGCTTCGCTATGCAAGTTCTTCTATACTCAATAAATTGAAAATGTAAATGTGTGTTTCCAATATATATATATATATATATTGTTTCTGGTAAATCATGCCATCTACCCTAAAATTGCACTAATAGGAATGCATAATTAATTTCCTTTATTGCTAAAAGCTATCAATCTATCTTTTTCTCATGATCTTGCATGAGACAACTTTATAATTTAAATTAGTCGAACTAGCTAACTTGAATACAAAATGCATGTTTACAATTAACTAAAGTTTTAAGTTATACTTGTTCAAATTAAGTGACTTAAACTTAGTAAATTATTTCACCTAATATTATTTCTAGCTGGCGTCATAAAAAATATTATGAATAACGGATAATACTTTAATTACATTGGATCTTTAAACCAATTGCTGTCACGACCCAATACAGAATACAGGATTCCGGATACAGGACATGGGTTGTAGGACTTTCCTACAGGATATCCTACCAGGATTCCGGACACAGGATTCGGTTGCAGGATATTCCTACAGGATATTCCTACAGGATATGCCTAGAGGATAAGGGACATGTGGACTCATCTTAGCCTCTGCATGCATGCAATCACTTTTGCATGCATGCAACCACTTTAGCACTCATGCCTAGATTAGCTCTTGGAGTTGTGAGCATAAAAGCTCCGACCTAATTGTTGTACAATCAGTTACTATCAACACTAGTCTTACTACGATCCATCTCGTCTTGTCTTGTTCTTGTCTTGTTTCCTGTCCTGTTCCTGGCTCGCTCCTGTTTCCTGTCCTGCTCCTGGATCCTGTCCTGCTCCTGGATCTGTCCTGCTTCTGTCTTGTTCCTGGATCTTGTCCTGCGCTTTCCTGTCTTGCTCCCGGATCCTATCCTGATCCTGTCTTGCTCTGGAATCGTCCTGTTCCTATTCCTTTTCCTGTCGTGCTCTGGTCCTGTGTCCTGAGTCAAGCCTTCATGTCCTTGGAATCCTGTTCTCTTCCTGGTTCCTGGATCGTGGCTTGACAATTGCTACATCCTTAGTATCTGAGGCAGTACAAGCTACAGGATTGACCGTGCCTGTTCCTGTACCAGTGTTGAAGACTCCTCCTCGACAGGATTCACCTCATGCAGTTCCTCAGCACATCGCAGGCTCTCTCCACTCCTGTAAGTTTGCGGTGTCCTGTACAGGGTTCTTCCAATCCTGTATCAGTGTCGAAGGTTCCTCCTCAACAGGATCCACCTCCTGTTGATTCGTCAGCACATTCGCAGGCTTTTCCACTCTGCGCAACCACGGACTCCTGTACAGGATTCTTCCAATCCTGTACACTCATCAACACCCACACAGGTTTTTTCCAATCCTGCTCTTTCTGTTACCCTGCTTCTGTTCCACCCCCAAGATCCTTCCTCTTTTTCAGTCACAGCTCCCTCCTTCTCCTCTCCGAGTTCTTTTACCACTACCATGCATGAACTCACCATTGATCCTGCTCCCTTCCACCTTTTTGCTTTCAAGTAACTCCTACGTCCTCTTCTACCTTTCCTGTATCCGACTCCCCTGTTTTTTCTCCTTCTCCTCTCCTTCTCCTCCTTCTTCCCTACCATCCAAGTACCACGACTTTAAGGACGTTTTTACAAGCACAAGGCTACAGTTCTTCCTGTTCACAAGTCCTACGACTGTCCTATTGATCTTGCAGAAGGAAAGACTCCACCATTCGGACCGATTTATGCATTGTCACCCACAGAGTTGGAGGTTCTTCGTCAGTACATCGAGGACAACTTGGCATCCGGCTTCATTCGTCATTCAAAGTCCCCTGCAGGAGCTCCTATCTTCTTTGTCAAGAAGAAGGATGGGAGTTTACGTTTGGTTGTGGACTACAGGGGTTTGAATCAAGTCACCATTCGGAATCGGTACCCGTTGCCATTGATCCCGGAACTTCTCGATCGGCTGCGAGGAGCAAAGGTATTCACAAAGATCGACTTACGAGGAGCCTACAACCTTGTACAGATTCGTCCCGGCGATGAGTGAAAGACTGCCTTTCGTACAAGGTATGGACATTTTGAGTACACGGTAATGCCTTTCGGCCTTACCAATGCCCCAGCTGTGTTCCAACACATGGTGAACGACATTTTCCGTGACTTCTTAAACCAGTTTGTGGTGATCTACCTCGACGACATCTTGATTTTCTCCAAGGACCAGGTGGCACATGACAAGCATGTACGGCTAGTTTTAGAGCGGCTTCGCGAGCATGGCCTGTACGCGAAGTTGGAGAAGTGTTTTTTCGATAGGGATTCGGTGGAGTTCTTGGGCTACATCGTCTCTCCTGCTGGCGTTTCCATGGACATGCACAAGGTGAAGACCATCGTGGAGTGGGAGAGGCCCAAGTCGGTACAAGATGTACAATGTTTCCTTGGCTTTGCAAACTTCTACAGGCGGTTCATACAGGACTTCTCCAAGCGTGTACTTCCACTCACAGAACTCACCAAGCGCACAGGATTTTTCTCTTGGTCCGACAGGGCGGAACACACGTTCACAACACTCAAGGACGTTTTCACGACAGCTCCAATTTTAGCACATCCTGACCCTTCTCATCCTTTCTTCATTGAAGTAGATGCCTCGGATTTTGCAGTAGGATCCGTGCTGTCGCAAGTTGGAGAGGACAAGTTGCTTCATCCTGTAGCTTTCCACTCTCGTAAGTTCCTATCGGCGGAGATCATCTACGAGATTCATGACAAGGAACTCAAGGCCATTGTGGATTCGTTTGAGGAGTGGCGGCATTTCCTGAAAGGTGCGGCACATCCTGTACAAGTTCTTACGATCACAAGAACCTGGAGTACTTTCAAACGGCTCGGGTCCTCAGTCGGCGACAGGCTAGGTGGGCAGAGTTCCTATCACATTTTGACTTCGTCATCGTCTACAGGCCCGGCTTTCGAAATGGCAAGGTGGACGCATTGTCTAGGCGCTCTTACCTTGCACCAAGCCCGGGCGATCCTGCATTTGACTGTCAAAGGCAAGTGTTGTTGGTCCTGATCGTTTCCGGCTTGCGGCACTGCAGGTTCATCAGGCTCCAGCAATTCAACACTCCTACAGGACATCCGTTCGCAGTTGGTTACAGACGACTTGGCAAAGAATGTGTCCTCACACATTCATCCTGACGTTGCAAGTTCCTCTTCCTCCAGTTCCAGTCCCGCCAGACTACAACCTGTTCACTATACAGGATGGACTCCTGTACCGGGAAGGTCTCCTGTACGTTCCTGCTGGTATTTCCAGGACTCGTGTGGTACAGGATTGTCATGATACCCCGACTACAGGACATTTTGGTGTGGCCAAGACAGTGGAGTTGGTGACTCGCAACTATTGGTGGCCTGGGTTGCGAGGTTTTGTGGAGAGGTTTGTATGGAGTTGTGACACTTGTAGCAGGTCGAAGATGTCTCATCATGCACCCTCTGGTCTTCTTCGTCCTCTTCCTGTTCCGTCTGCTCCTTGGAGATCCATTTCTATGGATTTCCTCACAGACTTCCTCCTTCTCGTGGATTTGATGCAGTTCTTGCGGTGGTTGACCGTTTCACCAAGCAGGCTCATTTCCTACCCTGCAACAAGACAGCTACAGGTCAGACAATTGTCGAGTTGGTGATTCGCGAGGTGTTCCGACATCATGGTCTTCTTGAGAGCATTGTTTCCGATCGAGGTCCACAATTCATGTCCAAGTTTTGGCGAGAGCTTCTTCGGAGTCTATAGGTCAAAGCGGATCTTTCTTCAGGATATCACCCACAAACCGATGGGCAGTCCGAACGCACAATTCAGACCTTAGAACAGTATCTTCGTTGCTTCATCAGTTACCAGCAGGACAACTGGTTGGACCTCCTTCCAATGGCGGAGTTTGCCTACAACAACTCCATCCACGCATCTACAGGACAGACACCTTTCTTCTTTGCTCTACAGGCCACCATCCACGTTTTGACTTTGCTCCTCCCGCTTCTCCTTTTTCCGCTCCTGCAGTACAGGATCGTGTTCAGCATCTTCGGCAGGTACAAGATGATCTCCAGGTTCATCTTCAACAGGCACAGGAACGATACAAGCATCATGCTGATGCTCACCGTCAGCCGGCACCTGCATACAAGATTGGTGATCTCGTGTGGCTTCTTCGTCGACACATTCGCACCAACAGGCCTTCTTCTAAGTTGGATTTTCAACGATTGGGCCCTTATAGGATCGTGGCGGAGGTAAATCCTGTAGCTTTCCGACTCGAGTTACCATTCACGGTGAAACTCATCCTGTGTTTCACACCTCTTTGTTGGAGCCGTATCATCCTTCTTCTCTTCCCGGTCGTGTTTCTTCTCCTCTCCCTCCTGTGGTCATTGACACTGAACTTGAGTACGAAGTTGCAGCCATCCTTGACTCTCGTCTTCATCGTCACCAACTCCAATACTTGGTGGATTGGAAAGGGTACCTGCCTACTGATCGCACTTGGGAACCTGCATCCAACTTACTCCATGCTTCTTCCAAGGTTGCTGCCTTCCATCGGCATTATCCTGCTAAACCAGGTCCCAAGACTCGTGGAACTCATCTTTAGGGAGGAGGTGCTGTCACGACCCAATACAGAATACAGGATTCTGGATACAGGACATGGGTTGCAGGACTTTCCTACAGGATATTCCTACTAGGATTCCGGACACAGGATTCGGTTGCAGGATATTCCTACAGGATATGCCTAGGGGATAAGGGACATGTGGACTCATCTTAGCCTCTGCATGCATGCAATCACTTTTGCATGCATGCAACCACTTTTAGCACTCATGCCTAGATTAGCTCTTGGAGTTGTGAGCATAAAAGCTCTGACCTAATTGTTGTACAATCAGTTACTATCAACACTAGTCTTACTACGATCATCTCGTCTTGTCTTGTTCTTGTCTTGTTTTCTGTCCTGTTCCTGGCTCGCTCCTGTTTCCTGTCCTGCTCCTGGATCCTGTCATGCTCCTGGATCCTGTCCTGCTTCTGTCTTGTTCCTGGATCTTGTCTTGCACTTTCCTATCTTGCTCCCAGATCCTATCCTGATCCTGTCTTGCTCCTGGAATCGTCCTGTTCCTATTCTTGTTTCCTGTCCTGCTCTCGGTCCTGTTCCTGAGTTAAGCCTTCATGTCATTGGAATCCTGTTCTCTTCCTGGTTCCTGGATTGTGGCTTGACAATTGCTTAACATATTCATCATATGTTAATACTTGACTTTCCGTTGTACTAAAAATCTAACAGATAGTCTTGCTTCTTGAGTTACACTCTTCAAACATGCACTAAAGTCAGAACTCTTTCCATACTTTCCATCAGAATGTATTGTTCATTCTTATGTTTGAATATGCCCCAAAGATGCACATTTGAATATAAGTCTTTCCATGTTTCAACACCATTGCCAAAATCAACATTAATTCTTGAGCTAAGTCAAAACTCAATGGGCATTGTCATGTTCTCAAATCATGTGTTATCCCAATTTCAAACACCTTAAAGAAAAAGAATTTTTTGAATAATGTGCAGAGTTAGTATATACACAATCCTCTTCACAAGACTTAATTTATAAGCCAGAACAAACTAACTTGCCATGTTTTATATAAGTATTTGGTAAATTAACTTGTGCAAACATAAGGTAAAGTAACCTAACTAACTGTAAGGTAAAGTAACCTGACATGCAGCTTTTGGATGTTGCCTTCCGAGTGGTACCCTTGACATTAAAGCCTATAACCCACACCACTAAGGACATGTTCTTGAAAGAGTTATAAAATCTCAGAACCAACTCTTTATGCCAAATTCATACGTGTTAACCAAAAGTGATAAAGTACTTTTAAAACTTAGAACTAGCTAAACCTTGAAATACACTACCACTTTAGGCAGTCTTACTGACCGTAGAGAGTAGGTTTTGATACTACAAAGAGTTAACACCTGGCAATACGTGGTTGTAAAGTGGTCATTCGGTATCAACACCTTGTGTAAGCAACACTACGTCTTCCAAAATGACCCCAAGAGTTTAACTTAGATGCCTAAATAAGCATGAGACCTAGGTTCCTACCCTAAGTCCCTTAAAATGTCTATCCCCCGAACCTTAGAAGATAATTAAGTAGACTTCATGATCCTGTCCCAAGAAACCTAGACATGCTCATGCCCTAACCCACTAAGGAAACATGTATAACCCCTTGAGAGCGATCCTGAACCACAATTAATCCTTAAGGGTTTGAGTGGCCAAGTCATATCCTAGACCTAGGGGTTGAGGACACAAGTGTGCAATGTAGACTAACACAACTGTTCTGCTAAGTAAACTCCCTAAGGTCAAGTTTGGATAACCTTGAGTGCATGACTTCACGAGTGCCTCACAAAAGGGTTGTTATTAATGAGCTTAGGTTGTTCAACCCCTGGATCCTAAGGAGAACACCCTCTAGCCAAGTGTGTCAATATATCATAGTTTTAACATGGTGGGTTGACCACCTAGGTAAAGATTATGGGATATATGAGAAAAAGATCCAAACAAACCTAGGTCATTATGACCAAGAGCCCTTTCATAAACACCAATTAGCCCTTTGCCTTGTTAGCCTAAAGGGAAAGGGAAAGGTTTTGATATTTCGTATTAGAGTGGTCTTGGGTTTTATTCCCATTAGGAATGAATTTGTAAGTAAAGCTCATGCTACTAAGGTTGACGAGCTTATCCTTAACTAGACTCATTAATCACATAGATCGCCTTTAAGTTAGGTGCGAGCCACTCTCTTGACACCCCTTTCCCATCAGGAGTGAATTTGTGAGTAAAGCTCATGCCACTAAGGTTGACGAGCTTATCCTTACCTAACTAGACTCATCGATCACATAGATCACCTCTAAGTTGGGTGCAAGCCATTTGTGAGTAAAGCTCATGCCACTAAGGTTGATGAGCTTATCCTTACCTAACTAGACCCATCGATCACATAGATCGCCTCTAAGTTGGGTGCAAGTCACTCTCTCAAAGGGGTGTTGTATTATATTGTGTGTCATCTAGCTTAATGTCACATCTTCATACCATGTGTCATCTAACTTGGGTGCGAGCCACTCTCTCAAAGGGGTTGTATTGTACTGTGTGCCATCTAGCCTAGTGTCACATGAAGATGTGACACTATTTTCGAAGATGTGGGTTATTATGGGATATATGGGAAAAGACCCAAGCCAACCTACTTACTAAGCCTATGAGGCAACCCCAAAGGGTGTGTCTTAAGTGTTGTACTATGTGCCATCTAGCTTAATGTCATATGAAGATGTGACATCGTCAATTAAGATCTCATGCCATAGTTGGACAAGGACACAAATGTGTCCTATTTAGTTGTGAGTGCTACACCTAGCTTGACATGGAGGAGGAAGCTGGATACATGCCTCAACATTTAACCCTTGGAATATACAATTCGACAAGACCTCATAGGCACGAATTCGCTAATGTTAAGGGTAAGCTACCCCAAAGGTGGGACGTACCCCTATTGTTTAAAAGTTGAGGTGGCATAACAAAAGGTTGTGCCTTAACAACATAACTAAAGCTTGCACCGATAAAAGAATAATGAGTTCAATTATGAACCCAAGAACTATCACTATATATATTACTTAATATATATGTGACAGAGGTCCCCCCATTTTAATATTTTATAAAGTGTGCTAAAATGGAATGAGTTTAGCCTAATGACCCATCAACCCCTAAACCCTAACCCAAGGGGTTAGAGGTTAAGGAAACCCTAGGGTTAGAACAACCTACATATCCAACATGTCGAACTCATCAAAAGTAATTAATAACCTAATTGAGACATACAAAACAAAGGTAAGAGTTTTTAAAATGGAAGTGTTAGCTTCACCTAGGGTTTTTTGCAAATACTTAATAACACCCAACTGAATCATCATTAGATACTCAAGTGCACTAAGCGGGCCTATTTCTTATATACCTAAGGCTTATTAACATAATTCAATAAGTAACAATAGTCAACTCTAAAGTAAAAGTATAAGTCGTAGTAAAAACGATGACAATGGCTGCAAAAGGCAACAAGTTTGTACCTCCTTGGGGTCATGTATTGTTCTTGGTGCTAAGGATGGCACAAAATTCATAATTTTTTTGAGCCAAAAATTTTAAAGCCATACACCATTCTTATTGTCAAGAATGGGATATGCACAGGATGGATAAAACTTATAACCTTAGAGAATCATGCATCATCCTCAGCGCTGAGGATGGTGCATGGACCCAAAGAGATGTGAATTCAATAATGGGTAATATTAACCTCACCCTAGAAAGTAATTGAAATTACAACTTTTAAGACCATGCACCATCCTTGGCACCAACAATGGTGCATAGCCTCAAAATGTTGCTTTTCAATGTACAATAATAACCTCGCTTTAAAATAAATTGAACTTGCAACCTTCTTGTATTGTTCTTTTTTTTCAAGGGACAATATTACCTTCATCCTAACAAAGTTCAAATTCGTAACCTTTTGGAATCGTGCATCATCCTCGACACTATTGCACGTCCCCAAAAGATTGTGAGTTCGATTTTTTATCAATCTATTTTTTTTTAATCTCACTTAGCAAGGTTTGAACTTGCAATCTTTTGAGACCATGCACTCTAAGGATGGTGCATGGCCTAGAAGATTGCAAATTTGAACTTTACTAGGACGAGGTTAATATAGGCCCTAGAAAGGTTTGAATTTGCAACCTTTTAGGTCATGCACCGTCCTTGGTAATGATGTTGGTGCATGATTTAGAAGGTTGCAAGTTCGAAACTTGTTAGGTAAGATTAATATTATACCTTAAAAGGAAATTGAACATGTTCATACTTTGATGTTGAAGATGGTACATGTTCCATAAGGTTGCAAGTTCGATTTATTTCAACGTAGTAAGTTTACTTTACTTTAAAAAGGTCTAAACTCACAACATTCTACATAGCCCAAAAAGTTTCGAGTTCAATTCATTTTTAAAGTACAAAATTAATCTTGTTCTATCAAAGTCATGCAACACCTTAGCACCAAGGTCCAGAAATGGTTTAAGAATTCAATTCTTTTTTTTCAACTTGGAGCATGACATAAAAGTTATGAGTTCAATTTTGTTTTGAAGTTATGCACATCATACTAAGCATCACGATGGTACATGGTTTAGAAGGTTATGAGTTTGATTTCTTTTTTAATATATAAAATTAACTCCCCTGTAATGAAGGTGGAACTCACAACCTTGTAAGGTATGAACATGGTGCAAAAGTAACCTTGCTCAAACTTGCAACCTTTTGGGTTATGCACCATTTTGGGGTGGCCAAGGATAGTGCATAGCCAAAAGGTTGTTGAACGGTTATAATTCCTTTTTAAGGTATAATATTAACCTTGCAATGTCATAGTTTTTACTATGACTCGACCCTTTACTTTGGGGTTTGACTGTTGTTACCTACTGGATTATGTGACGAACCCTAGATGTAGAAGAAACAGGCCCGCATAGTGCACTTGGGTATCTAGTGATGGTCCGGCCGGGTGTCGTTAGGTATTTGCAAGAAACTCTAGGCGAAGCTAGCACTTCCATTTAGAGAACCCTCCCTCGTTTTGACGTTCCAGGTTAGGGTTCTTTGCAAATTATAGCTTGTCAAATAAGGGTTAGGGACACCCCTAGGGTTGCCCTAACCCCACGTCCTAAACCCCCCCCCTAGGGGTTAGGTTTAGGATTAGGTTAGGACAACCATTTTCTCTAAGGGCTGGCATTTCCGTGCAAGCCCACTTACTCACTTAGGTAAACAGGGGGGGGGGGGGGTCCGTCACATAAATAAGGTAGAGTATATGTAGTGAGGCTTCCTGGGTTCAAGAGAGAGCTCGTTAACCTCCTACCGGTGCAAGCTAAGCTTGTGTCGTCAAGGTGCAACCCTCCGTTGTGCCGCCCAAACTTCCACACGACAGGGGTACAACCCACCCTAGGGTTAGGCTATCCTTATCGTTGGCAGGATCTTGCCTTTGAGATAGGGGCACATCACTTCCAAGGAGTTAGTCAGATTCTTTGGTCCGAAAACCTGCCCGCAAGCTCAAAGACATTGCCCGAGTTCACGTTCCGCAGAACTAGTGGTTGAGGCCTTGCTCCGGCCGCCTCAACCACGCCAAGCTAGGAACGACACCTAAAGCTCGGCTAGTCCGTGTATCCTAATCCACAAGGTGAGTCTTGTTCGTGGGCTTAGTCAGTTAAGGGTTTGAGTTCCTAAGGCTTGGGTTCCTAATACGGGTTATTTTACTAGATTCTGTGGGGTTTCTATAGAGGGGATTCCAGGGTTGGCACCTGGCAAGCCACCTTTGTGGCACCAGGTAAAAACTCTGACATGCAACCTTATGGGCTATGCACATCCTTGGCACTAAGGATAGTGCATGGTTAGGAATTCATAATGTTTGATCTAGAAGGTTGCAAATTTAATTTATTTTTCAAGGTACAATAATAACCTCGCCTTGGTGAGGTTTAAACTTGTAACCTTTTGGGTTATCCACCATCTTCAGGAGTGATCAAAGATAGTGCAAGGTGTTGTGTTTCCCCCATCCCATGTGTGTGTGTGTGTGTGATGCATATAGTACTTATATATATATTATCTATATATGTCTTGTGTATGCCAAAACTATTTGCAGTTGTTGAGAGGTTAATTTATTTTTTAAGTTATAATATTAACTTTGCAACCTTATGAACTACAAATTTAATTCATTTTTTAAGATACAATATTAACGATCCTCAACACTAAGGATGGTGCATGACCCTAAAAGTTTAAATAATTTGCTTAACCAATTGGTCAACCCACGAAATTACATACATATATATACATACATATATATGCATACACACACACACATATATATAAAATTGTATAAATATGTAAACATGTTCATGTGTATGCACTTGAATGTATATAAAAGCTTTTGAAGTAGTGTAACATATGTATATGAACACACATATTGCAACACAACTTAATTAAGTTGATTCTTTACTTATTAAATGATTTTTAAAAATTAAAGTCGTTTTCTTTTTTTTTATATATATATATATAAAAGGAACTTTGTGGTGATAATAAAAAATGTATATATGGTTGCTGAATTTTTATTCATAAATCATTAATTATTGTTTTGCAAGGTCTATATAAGGACATTTGTAAAATATGTCTAGCATTGTAATACAACTATATATTAGCCATGAACATGTAAACTTTAGTGCACCAAATCGCTCTCCCCCTTAAACTATATGTTATAGCTTAATTTAAAATATTATATAAAATACATTAATATATATGAAATTTAATTAAAACCATATAATCTAAACTTAAATTTATAGATTACAAATTTAAATATCTAATTTTAATTTTAAAATTAATACTAGAATTTTAATGTTCAAATATAAATCCCATTGCTAATTTAAATATTAAAATTAAAATATATTAAAATTTATAAACTTACACTTAAAATGTGGATATTAATTATGAATCATTCAATGCTTTAGATCTCTCACCTATCAACAAATATACTAGTATATTCTACTCGTGTGAATCATATTTTACCTACAATTTAAAATTTAAAAAGGGATTGCATCTTTTTATTTATAAATTATATACTTTAATACATTTTTATATCTATATTATATTTATTATTATATATATTGGCTAATATTATTTACATGCATAAATACACATTACATTGTGTAGACTTTTTAAATATATTTTAATTTGAATATTATCAAAACAATTATAAGATTATTGGTCTACTATGGCTATAAAGAATTTGATTTATACAAACTTAAATAGAGTTTAAAGATTAAGGTTTCTCATGTTTAAATCTACAATAATATTTCAAAACACATTTCATATACAAATGTGGATATACACATACTAATATGTGTACATCTAAAATTAAAATCTACAAATTTACACTAAGATTATCTCACTATTAAAATTAAAATAATTAGAGTTTATAAGTTTACTTAACTTTATCATTAATGCTGTGATGAATTTATTTGATTTAATTGATTAATTTTTGTGTTGCTCTCGTCTATTAATAATATTTTAAAAAGTAACATAATATATAAATTTTATAAGAATATCCAAATATTTATTTATAGACTTTATAAAAATATTAATTTGATTAAAACTCCAACTTAAGGGCTTTCTCATTATATTTTGTAGCGTTGTGATGAGTTTATTATTATTACATTTAATATAATTTATTATTCATTACTTACTATTGTTTTTAACCTAATTTATTTTTGCTATCGGTTTTTCTTTTAAATACAAGACATATTAAAGCTGCAAATATAAAGATTCATTGAAAATATATTAAGTATTGATTTAAATCTTATAAAAAAATTATCTTAAATTGATGAAAAACAATTTAAATCACAATAAGACTTTCTTTATCATCATATTGATATAAAAATCAATGTATATACACACCTTGATATACAATATAATATAACATATACTATGTGTATATAAACAAAACAAACTTGTGTAATGTCTAATGCATTTACACAAACATATCATTAGAGAGGGCTGATATTTATAGGAGGCTTCAAATCATTCGTTCAAACATGCATTCATTTTATAGAGATATGTTGGAGACGTTAATTTGAAATTATTTATTAATTAAATCAGCAATAAAATTCTTTATTTATTCTTTCAATGAACAAATAAAATTCTAAACAAAAAATGCATAGACACGCACTTCAAGGGATACCATCGTTAATGACCTTTATTGTCACAACTTTTCCCTCTCCCCTTATGCCAACTAAGCAAAGGGCCAATTGGTGTTTATGAGAGGGCCCCTGGTCGTGATGACCCAGTTATGCTTGAGTCTTTTTACTTACATATCTCACATATCCCACAATCTTTACCCAAGTAGTCAACCCACCAGGTTAGAACTATGACACTCTCCACCCATTTGAGAAAGTGGATGCCTTAAGAGCCTCATCCAAAAAACCCTCACAAGGAGGGGCGTTGACCACTAACGAAGAGACCTCTGCATCAAAAGTTCAATAGATTGGATGATGTAGCAAGCTAGGGTGAGTACTAGGATGGCAGGTCGAGGCTTCAAAAGGCCGGGCAACACATGGGAAGACCACCACAAGAAGGTGACTGGACGTCAATGAGCTAACAAACTAAGAAGGGGCATCGATGAAGGCGGCCACATAGTGGTCACATTGGGCTAGTGACGAGGGGATTCCATCCCAAGGCGAGGGGAATCCATCTGGGAGAGCAAGACCATACCGACCATGTGAGAGGATTCCTCAAAGGCATATGGCAAAGCCACAACAACAAAGAGACGAGGGGGATATCATTTCAGGGTGAGGAGAATTTGCCCCAGCAGCCGCGACTATCCCGACACTGCGAGGGGATTCTACAAAGTTGCACGGTCCTGCCAAGACACCCGCTGGACGAGGGGATACCATCTAGTCAAGGTATGCCATGCCACCAGCAATCACAAAGGTCTTGCAAAGGGGGCCCTCAAGGGACATCTAGGAGGAGCCCATCCTCATCACTAACCCTAAATGGAAGAATGGGTATTTGAGGGAGGAAGAAGGTACCCGCAAGGTATCAAAACGTAGACCTTAGCACGTCAAAAGCTGAGGGACCAGACCAAAATACTTCCCAGGGGCAATAGGAAGCCATGGGGGTAGACTTAGTGACCTTACTAGCCCGCACACTCAATCGAATGTAGGAGAGCACAATGACAATGCCATACCCACGTTCTAAGGAGCGAGGGGCAAAGATGCTGACCAGCATGTACACAAGTTTGAGTAGGTGCATGAGCTAAGGAACGTAAGCAACAACCACAAGAAGATGAGCACATTTGCATGCACCTTAGACAAGAAGGCACATGCCTGGTAGATGCAATTCCAGAAGGCGAATGAAGGAACTCGCTACGAGACTATGTGGAGGGCGTTCTTGGACACCTTCCAGGAAGAGAAGAGCAAGGAAGAGGTAATCCATAAGTTAGCTAACTTAAAACAGAAAGTAGGAGAGTCGGTTAATGAATACATGGTCCACATGTTGTGGTATATTGCTCGACTAAGGGACCCATCGGTTGACCTTACCAAGAAGATGTGGTACCAGAAGGGATTGTGACCAAAGATTGGCAAACAGATTAGGCCAGATGATGACCGGATGCTTAATAAGCTACTCCGATACACCAAGAAAGTGGAGAAGCGAGAAGCCGAGAAGCACCAAGAGAGGAAGACACAAGATGTCGAAGGGGACCACAACACCACCATGGACAAGGAGAACCTCTCGGACGCTCCAAAGCCTGCAAGGAGGAAACGACATTCAAGAACCAAAGAGCAAGGACAACCACAATGAGGAGAGGCCCACAAGGCTACAACATGGAAGGAGGACTTAACCACAACGCTCACCCAATTAGGATACACAACATGCGAAGACAACTACTGTAACATATGTAACATTTGTGGATCCCACAACACAAACAATTTTATTAGCTGGTCGAGCTCAACTGCATTACCAGTCGAACAGAAGTTCGATGTGAACATGGATAATCAGAGGGGCCAAGGACATAGGACCGACAGGAATGACCAGTCCCACAAAAGATCACGGTTAAGGGAGCATAGTTGAAGGTCACACTCCTAGGAGTGGCAACCATACCAACCAAGGTACAACGATAGGGATAGACAGCCAAAACGCTGGGAGTTGATTTGTGCCATGTGCGGCACTCAACACTTGCTCTATTGTTGCTCCTGAATCTTGTTGATTAAGTCAATGTTGGAAGCACAAGTACTAGGCACTGCAAAAGTAGTAAACAATTCGACCACCACTTGCTCGATGCCAATCTCCGTGCTGCATGCCAACTAGGTAATGGTGGTATCACCAGGACTACAGTACGAGGCAATCACAAGATTGTGAGTTGAATAGGCAGAAGAGACAAGACATCCAAACAACCAAGGAAACAAAGATGGGGGGGGGGGGGCATTGCGAGAAGGAATGAGTGGCAGAACCTAGTTGGGGCAGTGAGAGAGGAAGCATACCTAAGTGATAGTCACCATAGAGTAGATGAGACTCGCTTGGAGCCCAGTATTAGGGGAATGACAAGGATACAAGAACACCTTGTAGGCAAATATACTGGAGACCCAAGTATTGGTAACACAAGATGAGCTTCTCCACCCCTTGACTGAGCTACATAAAGTCCTGGCCCAGAAATTGCATAACTCTACCAAGGGTCGCAACGACCATAGTCAATTTTGTGGACAACATATCAACCATACCAGTTCAGGTTGCAGGCCACATGATCTGCGATATGATCATAGACAGAGGTTCAGGCGTGAACATCATGTCGATGAAGATCCACCAAGAGTTGGGAATGCCAACCATGGAGCCTTCTCCTTTCCTCATACGCATGGCAAACCAAGACGAGGTGACACCCAAAGGCATCATAAGGAAAGTGAAAGTCAAGATCCAAAGTGTTAAGTTCTGGATAAATGTCATCACCCTCAACATGCATTCAAAAGGGGGATTCAACATGCTCCTAGGCCGCCCATGGCTCATGGGCACAAAGGTGCAACATGGCTAGGAGCACCAACAAGTACACTAAGAAGGGACTAATATATGTAACAACAAAGCAAGCTTGGGCACCACCGTCAAAGTTTCGACCATAGAAATACCACGTGCTAGGCTAGAACAAGGGGCTTGACAATGACAAAGGGGCGGCCATCCTCGCTCGCCTACCAAACTTGTTCATCATAGAAGATGTAGAATTGTGCACCACGTAATTAGGCTAATGGCTATGAAGGAAGCTCCAAAAGCGCAAGTCGCGAAGGGGCCCATGCCAAGAATGGAATTGAGGAATGCCACCCACCTGCCCAAGGGGAATACCATGACGAAGCTATATACGGGAGGACCGAGACCTCCAAGATGACAATCAAACAAATCAATCTAGGTATGGACGAAGAACCCCAACTGGTGCACATCTATGCAAATGCAGAACGGGAGCTTAAAAAACGGATCACCAACTGCCTCCATAGCTGGACATACCATGGCCAAAGGAGAGTACCACTAAAGCTGTGCGACTTAGGCTTAGTACAAGACCTAGACACTAACAATAGTACCACATCAACCCAACCCTTGCCCAAGAATGCCTGCAACCCCAGCTGATTGGGGATCAGCTACATAAGCATGGGAGAGATGACATCTGTTTGAGATGTCCTCTGTCATGGATAATTCACAAGGTCCTCGACGCAGCATATGCAAGACCGGTTGTTGGACATCTCAGGAGGGAGATGATAATCGAGAAGACCCTACAAATAAGACTAGGGTGGCCACGATCTTACAAGATGCCATCAGGGCAACAAGGAGCGGCAGTGGTAGACAATCACTATGATAGATGGCCAACGAGAATCGCTTTAAGTTGTACATCTACCCAGATAACACCCCAACCAAAGCACTCAGGACGAAGGGCCACCCGCAATAGGAAGTCCCCATGGAAGAACAACAAAGGTTGGGGTAGCATGGGTGAAAGGAAGGCCATCCCTAGCTACACGTTTGGCAAGCTCACATGGTCACATGGTCCATGAGGGTGGACCGCACGTGTAAGGCACATATTATGAAGGTAATGATAGTTGAGCGGTGCCATTGTTATCAATCAAGGCACAAGGATAAACACACCAGTCACCTCAAATGACCTCATTAGGACTGCCACATTAGCAACACCCTTAGAAGGGGATGAACAGTCCAATGCTTCTTAGTCACCATGATGTAACAAGCTAGCAATCATCCAAGAGATTCGAGTGTCCTACGAAGGCTAGGTGAGGATAGTAAAGCTCATCACACCCAGGTACTCCAAATTCAAGGATTTGATTAAGTGACTCAATGTCCGGGAGGTCAGAAAGCAAATGCACTTGCTCAAGTTCTTCAACCTCCCTTGGGGAAAAGTGAAGAACCCAGGGTTCATCGAGATAACTAGATAGTTCATCTAGTCCACACAACTGGAAGCCAGCGAGACCATAGGGGGTAGCGCATCTTTCCATGTAGGGTTTGACGAGTTGCCAGTAGTGTTCTAGTTACCAGAGGACGGTCTCACAATAGTGGAGCTATTGGAAGCCAAGCCCCAAAGGTTCCCTACCAAAAGGAACGAGGCATCACGGCCCAAGGGTGGCATACAAGGAAAAAAGGAGGCAATTGAGTTCGTGGCACTCATAACCTTCATGTTCACTGGAAGAACGGAGAGGCAAATTGCCATGTGACAGGCAAACACCCTCTACATTGTATGGGAGGGAGTCATGGTGAATTGGATAGACTACCTTAGGCATTACATGGTCCTAGCACTATGCTATGGTATCTACAAAATCACAACCAGGTCCAAGCAAAACTTTCCACGGCCGGTCATGTCAGTGTTATGACCGCCGACCTAATTGGCTGAGTTGCAATTCCAATACCAACATAGCTTCGGTCTGGCACGACAAGAGACACAGAGGAGGGAGAGTAAGCTGGAACAAGCCAAGCAAGCAAAGGGGAACACCCAGAGACCCCAGAGTCGTCATGGAAGTGAGTGAGAGATAACACATCCCCGGAGTAGGAACAACCCAAGTACTAGAAACCCCACAAGAAGGGGTGGAGATTGCCAACTGCAAAACCCATATGGGCAATCCCTCTATAGGCTCCCCATTACCACTGGATTCGACACCAGAAGCGGCCAGACACCCTGCAAGACCATCACAACCAATTCACTTGAAGGATAAGGAGAAAGATTCCAAGGAGGAGCTCGGTGATACCTACCAACATTTTCATGCCAACGGACGATGGGCTTCATTGGCTCCCCTCAAACTTGTAAAGGCTTTTGACTGAATTGGGAAAGTAGTGGCGACCTAAACCTCATAGGCATAGCTAAGGAGCATGATGCCATAGTAGACAAGCTTACAGAACGGTGTCAAGCTGCATAGAAAGAAGCCAAGGAATACAGAGAACTGCTCCTCCATGGAGTCCAACAATGCCAAATCACAAAGATGGGGTGGAAGCACATAGAGGAGGCATGGAGCGCACTAGTTAGGGGCCTCGACAAGTTACAGGATAAGTACGAGGACCTCCAGAGGCTCCAAGACCAACTCAGGCATGACCATGAGCATGTCGTAGTAGAGAAAGAGCAACAAACGCATGAGCTCGCGACAAGGCTCAAGCAAAGGGAGAGAGAGCTCAAGGAAACCCAAGAGAAGCTAGCAGCAATTAGGGAGGAGCTACACCAGCACATCACCCAGCTTATAGGGCAGGATTAGAATCTATTCGAGGTTAGGGCAAAGCCTGTGACCCCTCCAGGGGGCCCACACCAGAGGGAGAGAGGGCAACTATCTTGCTCCAGCAACACAAGGGGGAGCAGCACATTCGAATGACCGAAACTCAGCTAGACTGTCAAGCCACGATCCAGGAACCAGGAAGAGAACAGATTCCAAGGACATGAAGGCTTGACTCAGGAGCAGGACCGAGAGCAAGACAGGAACTAGGAATAGGAACAGGAGGATCCAGGAGCAAGACAGGATCAGGATAGGATCCGGAGCAAGATAGAAGGCAGGACAGGATCCAGGAACAAGACAGAAACAGGACAGGATAGGAACAAGACAGGAGCAGGAAGGATCCAAAGCAGGAAGGAACAAGCGAGACAGGAGCAAGACAGGAAACAAGACAAGAACAAGACAAGACAGATTGATCGTAGTAAGACTGGTGTTGATAGTAACTGATTGTACAACAATTAGGTCGGAGCTTTTATGCTCACAACTCCAAGAGCTAATCTAGGCATGAGTGCTAAAAGTGGTTGCATGCATGCAAAGTGACTGCATGCATGCAGAGGCTAAGATGAGTCCACATGTCCCTTATCCTCTAGGCATATCCTGTAGGAATATTCCTGCAACCGTATCCTGTGTCCAAAATCCTGATAGGAATCCTGTAGGAAAGTCCTGCAACCCATATCTGTATTCGAAATCCTGTATCCTATATCGGGTCGTGACAGCACCTCCTCCCTAAAGACGAGTTCCACGAGTCTTGGGACCTGGTTTAGCAGGATAATGCCGATGGAAGGCAGCAACCTTGGAAGAAGCATGGAGTAAGTTGGATGCAGGTTCCCAAGTGCGATCAGTAGGCATACCCTTTCCAATCCACCAAGTATTGGAGTTGGGGACGATGAAGACGAGAATCAAGGATGGCTGCAACTTCGTACTCAGGTTCAGTGTCAATGACCACAGGAGGGGGAGGAGAAGAAACACGACCGGGAAGAGAAGAAGGATGATACGGCTCCAACAAGGAGGTGTGAAACACAGGATGAAGTTTCACCGTGGATGGTAACTCGAGTCGGAAAGCTACAGGATTTACCTCCGCCACGATCCTGTAAGGGCCCAATCGTTGAAAATCCAACTTAGAAGAAGGCCTGTTGGTGCGAATGTGTCGACGAAGAAGCCACACGAGATCACCAATCTTGTATGCAGGTGCCGGCTGACGGTGAGCATCAGCATGATGCTTGTATCGTTCCTGTGCCTGTTGAAGATGAACCTGGAGATCATCCTGTACCTGCCGAAGATGCTGAAGACGATCCTGTACTGCAGGAGCGGAAGAAGGAGAAGCGGGAGGAGCAAAGTCAAAACGTGGATGGTGGCCTGTAAGAGCAAAGAAAGGTGTCTGTCCTGTAGATGCGTGAACGGAGTTGTTGTAGGCAAACTCCGCCATTGGAAGAAGGTCCAACCAGTTGTCCTGCTGGTAACTGATGAAGCAACGAAGATACTGTTCCAAGGTCTGAATTGTGCGTTCGGACTGCCCATCGGTTTGGGTGATATCCTGAAGAAAGATCCGCTTTAACCTGTAGACTCCGAAGAAGCTCTCGCCAAAACTTGGACATGAATTGTGGACCTCGATCGGAAACAATGCTCTCAGGAAGACCATGATGTCGGAACATCACGGATCACCAACTCGGCAGTTGTCTGACCTGTAGCTGTCTTGTTGCAGGGTAGGAAATGAGCCTGCTTGGTGAAACGGTCAACCACCACAAGAACTGCATCGAATCCACGAGAAGGAGGAAGATCTGTGAGGAAATCCATAGAAATGGATCTCCAAGGAGCAGAAGGAACAGGAAGAGGACGAAGAAGACCAGAGGGTGCATGATGAGGCATCTTCGACCTGTTACAAGTGTCACAACTCCGTACAAACCTCTCCACAAAACCTCGCAACCCAGGCCACCAATAGTTGCGAGTCACCAACTCCACTGTCTTGGCCACACCAAAATGTCCTGTAGCCGGGGTATCATGACAATCCTGTACCACACGAGTCCTGGAAATACCAACAGGAACGTACAGGAGACCTTCCCGGTACAGGAGTCCATCCTGTATGGTGAACAGGTTGTAGTCTGGACGGGAACTGGAGGAAGAGGAACTTGCAACGTCAGGATGAATGTGTGAGAACACATTCTTTGCCAAGTCGTCTGTAGCCAACTGCGAACGGACGTCCTGTAGGAGTGTTGAATTTGCTGGAGCCTGATGAACCTGCAGTGCCGCAAGCCGGAATCGATCAGGACCCAACAACACTTGCCTTTGACAGTCAAATGCAGGATCGCCCGGGCTTGGTGCAAGGTAAGAGCGCCTAGACAATGCGTCCGCCTTGCCATTCCGAAAACCGGGCCTGTAGACGATGACGAAGTCAAAACGTGATAGGAACTCCGCCCACCTAGCCTGTCGCCGACTGAGAACTCGAGCCGTTTGAAAGTACTCCAGGTTCTTGTGATCCGTAAGAACTTGTACAGGATGTGCAGCACCTTCCAGGAAATGCCGCCACTCCTCAAACGAATCCACAATGGCCTTGAGTTCCTTGTCATGAATCTCGTAATTGATCTCCGCCGACAGGAACTTACGAGAGTGAAAAGCTACAGGATGAAGCAACTTGTCTTCTCCAACTTGTGATAGGACGGATCCTACTGCAAAATCCGAGGCATCTGCTTCAATGAAGAAAGGATGAGAAGGGTCAGGATGTGCTAAAATCGGAGCTGTCGTGAAGCGTCCTTGAGTGTTGTGAACGCGTGTTCCGCCTTGTCGGACCAAGAGAAAAGCCCTGTGCGCTTGGTGAGTTCGTGAGTGGAAGTACACGCTTGGAGAAGTCCTGTATGAACCGCCTGTAGAAGTTTGCAAAGCCAAGGAAACATTGTACATCTCGTACCGACTTGGGCCTCTCCCACTCCACGATGGTCTTCACCTTGTGCATGTCCATGGAAACGCCAGCAGGAGAGACGATGTAGCCCAAGAACTCCACCGAATCCCTATCGAAAAAACACTTCTCCAACTTCGCGTACAGGCCATGCTCGCGAAGCCGCTCTAGAACTAGTCGTACATGCTTGTCATGTGCCGCCTGGTCCTTGGAGAAAATCAAATGTCGTCGAGGTAGATCACCACAAACTGGTCCAAGAAGTCACGAAAGATGTCGTTCACCATGTGTTGGAACACACTGGGGCATTGGTAAGGCCGAAAGGCATTACCGTGTACTCAAAATGTCCATACCTTGTACGAAAGGCAGTCTTCCACTCATCGCCGGGACGAATCCGTACAAGGTTGTAGGCCCCTCCGTAAGTCGATCTTCGTGAACACCTTTGCTCCTCGCAGCCGATCGAGAAGTTCCGGGATCAATGGCAACGGGTACCGATTCCGAATGGTGACTTGATTCAAACCCCTGTAGTCCACAACCAAACGTAAACTCCCATCCTTCTTCTTGACAAAGAAGATAGGGCTCCTGCAGGGGACTTTGAGTGACGAATGAAGCCGGATGCCAAGTTGTCCTCGATGTACTGACGAAGAACCTCCAACTCTGTGGGTGACAATGCATAAATCGGTCCGAACGGTGGAGTCTTTCCTTCCGCAAGATCAATAGGACAGTCGTAGGACCTGTGAACAGGAAGAACTGCAGCCTTGTGCTTGTCAAAAACGTCCTTAAAGGCGTGTACTTGGATGGTAGGGAAGAAGGAGGAGAGGAGAAGGAGATTGAAAAACAGGAGAGTCGGATACAGGAAAGGTAGAAGAGGACGTAGGAGTTACTTGAAAGGCAAAAAGGTGGAAGGAGCAGGATCAGTGGCGAGTTCATGCATGGTAGTGGTAAGAACTCGGAGAGGAGAAGGAGGGAGCTGTGACTGAAAAAGAGGAAGGATCTTGGGGGGTGGAACAGAAGCAGGGTAACAGAAAGAGGCAGGATTGGAAAAAACCTGTGTGGATGTTGAGTGTACAGGATTGGAAGAATCCTGTACAGGAGTCCGTGGTTGCGCAGGAGTGGGAAAGCCTGCGAATGTGCTGACGAATCAACAGGAGGTGGATCCTGTTGAGGAGGAACCTTCGACACTGATACAGGATTGGAAGAACCCTGTACAGGAACGCAAACTTACAGGAGTGGAGAGAGCCTGCGGATGTGCTGAGGAACT
This sequence comes from Selaginella tamariscina, assembly GCA_003024785.1. Lineage (NCBI taxonomy): Eukaryota > Viridiplantae > Streptophyta > Lycopodiopsida > Selaginellales > Selaginellaceae > Selaginella > Selaginella tamariscina. Next base: position 42,590 of record PUQB01000757.1, on the reverse strand, counting down.
GACATGAGGTGAATCCTGTCGAGGAGGAGTCTTCAACACTGGTACAGGAACAGGCACGGTCAATCCTGTAGCTTGTACTGCCTCAGATACTAAGGATGTATCCTGCACACAGGAAGGTACAGGATTGATCCTAGCTGTCGGAGAGGAAAACGTGAGCGTCCTAGACCTCCAGTCGATCTGCGGATTTGCAACAACGAACCATGGCATGCCCAAAATGATGGGAGTCGACCGAGTCTTGATCAAGTTGAAGGAAATTGAACAGTTGAATGTGCCATACTGCAGGAGAGAGGTTCGGTAGCATGGGTAACTGCGCCAGAAGCAATCAGACGCCCATCGGCCACCTCTACAGGAACTGCACGCTTCAACTTCACCACCGAAATGCCATGTTGAGTTGCAAACGTGTCATCCATGAAGCATGCATTTGCACCAGTGTCTAACAAGGCAAACTCCATGAGCTCTCGATTATTAAGATGAATGTGTACAGGAAACTTAAGTGATGGATGGTATGAGCAGCACCAATGGAGCCTGCACCTACGTCCAACTTCGCGGCTCCTAGACGAAGTGGACATTGGAGTTTTCCGACTGAACTTCAGCTTCAACTTCACGCGTCTTGAAGTTCCTGGCTTTAATAGGACAATCTGCCACCTTGTGTCCTGCTCCACCACAATACAAGCACAGGTTCTCACTGCGACGACGTTGCTTCTCAGCAGCGGAAAGAGAGCCACGCTTGGATTTCTCAACCTCCATAGGAACTACTCCAGAAGGTGGTGCAGGAACATGTACCACAGCTGCAGGATTGGTTTGCAGGAACTGCTGACGGGATCTTTCCTGACGACGCTCGAACAAACGGTTGTCGCAACGAACAGCTTGTTGCATGATCTCCGCTAATGTTTGGGCATCCGGTAACGTAAGGAGAAGGTCCTTCACGTCATCCCTCAACCCAAAACGGAAGTGTTCGATCAATGCAGTCTCGTCCCATGGAATGTTCGTGCAAAGTTGCTGAAATTCGGATGCATAGACGGAAGCTGGTCGGGATCCTTGAGTGAGCTTCCGTAACTTCGTGCATGCGGAACGGTACTTATCAGGATCTCCAAACAGGCTTCAAAGGCAGCCACGAAACCTTCAAAGTCTTCCATCAATGGGTCGTCACGCTCCAGCAAGGGGCAACCCAAGCCCGTGGAGATCCACTTAGTAAGGATGCCAAAAGACCCACCTTTTGAGCATCAGTCGAGTAGCGCCGTGGTTGCATACGGATCAAGAGCCGGATCTGATTCAGGAAACCTTGGAAATCGGCACGATTGCCACTGAACTTCTCTGGCATGCTAACCTTCGGCTCCGAAGAAAAGTTTGATGAAGAGGGAACCACCGATGCCTGAGAGAGCCTGCGCAGCAGCCTTGGAGGATGCATCAGCAGCTGCATGTGCCGCATTGGTGGAACCTTGCAGTCGGTGACCACTTGGCGCAAAGTGGCCAGCTCATGAAGCAACATTTGGTGCTCGCGTTGAAAGTGCTCAAAATCAGCCATGATCTAGGAAAAAAAAGGAGGAAAACGAAGGAAAAGAATAAGGAAAGAAAAAAAGTAGCTGGAAAAGGAAGCTATGAAGAGTTACTATCAAACTGTCAAGCCACGATCCAGGAACCAGGAAGAGAACAGGATTCCAAGGACATGAAGGCTTGACTCAGGAACAGGACCGAGAGCAGGACAGGAACTAGGAATAGGAACAGGACGGATCAGGAGCAAGACAGGATCAGGATAGGATCCGGGAGCAAGACAGGAAGCGCAGGACAGGATCCAGGAACAAGACAGAAAGGACAGGATCGGGAACAAGACAGGAGCAAGACAGGATCCAGAAGCAGGACAGGAAACAAGAGCGAGACAGGAACAAGAGCGAGACAGGAGCAAGACAGGACAAGACAAGAACAAGTCAAGACGAGATTGATCGTAGTAAGACTGGTGTTGATAGTAACTGATTGTACAACAATTAGGTCGGAGCTTTTATGCTCACAACTCTAAGAGCTAATCTAGGCATGAGTGCTAAAAGTGGTTGCATGCATGCAGAGGCTAAGATGAGTCCACATGTCCCTTATCCTCTAGGCATATCCTGTAGAAATATCCTGCAACCATATCCTGTGTTCGGAATCCTGGTAGGAATATCCTGTAGGAAAGTCCTGCAACCCATATCCTATATCCAGAATCTTGTATCCTATATCGGGTTATGACAGACAAGCTACAAACCATTGTTAAGAAGTTGGAGGGGCACACACACCAACAGCTTGCGATCAAGGAGCATGAGCTACAACACACGCTTGAATGAGTTTAAGAATTAGAATTGCCTTTTCGGTTATCGCAAGCTGTTAATGCTAGGTCGTGGGATTTGTATATAACGAGCATTCTTCCATTGGTTTAGAAGGGTATATTTATAAATATAAAACTTCTAGAGATATATAAAAATAAATATGATAAATTTCAGGGGTATAAAAGTCAATGAAAATCAAACTTGGTCAACGACTACAGCCTTACTCAGACGTGTTGGAGTTTGTTGAGCTCTTGGAAGAGGCGGCGGGATTAATCCCGCGGTGGACTCCCTCCAACGAGGAAGTACCGACGGGATTAATCCCCCTCGTCGGGGATGCAATGATTGCCACCCTGAAGCTGAATTGGCCGCAATAGAGAACAAAGCTGCCACCTACCACAAGCACTATGGGGTAGGCTAGGGAGAGAGAGTGCATGGCCCAAGGACGTGCCAACAAGTAAGTCCGAGCATTTGGTTGATGGTGGTTTGTCCACCATCAAATGTCTAGTTGACACGAATGAGTAGTAGCCTAGAAGGGAGGCCGAAGGGAGGAGCGAAAGATGTACAACATGTGTAGACCGACAACGACGGTTGTCAAGTATTGCTAACAACAAGCTAAATTAAACCAATTACCAAGGTACTAAGGACGGCATGCATGAAGGAGGTGCATTAAGTCAGTAAGGTAAGACTGCGGCATAGGGCAATGGTCTAGTTGGGGAGTGCCACCTATCCTACATCCCAGAACCACCCAATCCACTATATAGGTAGGAAGGTAAATATTGGGTTGGGGTCTTTTTAGTCCGTCTTGTTGTATGTATCTTGCTCCAACCATCTCTAGGGAAGGGGCCACCTTATATTTCTAAGAGGCAATATATACATATTTTCTATTTATTGCTGCCATCCCCAACCTCCTTCCTCTCCTTCTTTTGCTCCCACCCTCACTCCAGCTCAAGGGGGAACTCCACTTGTATACAGACCCTCACGGTGTTTGGGTAGAGGCCACTACTATACCTTCTAGTGCATCCCGAGTAACGATCGGACACCAATTCGAAACCCCAGGATTGGGCATTGGCCTAAGTCAACCTAAGTCAACCTACATCTTACCTATAGAGTCCCTGATGACCAACAACTTGGGGCATACCAAGCCTTTCGTACATTTTGTATAGAAAACTACTACTTATGGGAACCTTGAAGGTGCCAATTTTCCATCCCAATTAGAATAGAATATCATGATGAGTGTGTGCAACATTCATGAGCTTCTTTAGAGATATGGCCATCGTCAAAAATCTTTGTCAACTTGAAGATTAACTTGTAGACTTTATATTGCATTGTTTGTGATTTTCCCACATATAGGGTTGATGGACATGCAACCTCTTATACCTCAATGTCCACTTCATCTACTAGAGCTATATCCTCATGGTCGTCATCACCACTATCCAAATCTTCTGTAATATTGATATTGAGAAAATGTTGGATGACGAAACCTCCTCAACCATTTATTGTCCTTGTTGTTGTTGTTTTACGCCTAATGGCCTCTCATAAAAAAGCTCTAGATCTTCGTGGGAAGCCTCCTCCACCTCTATAGTATTTTCTCTACAAATCATCTGCTCTATATGATAATAGAAGCCGCTTCTGAAAAAAAATCCTTCATACTACCATGTTGTGCTACACAAAAAGACACTCACATATAAATTCTCTTGGCTTTTGTTGCTACTGTGGTTGTGGATCTACTTGTTGCCCTGATCAATTATGCCATCAGTATTTTCCACTCACCATTGCTCCTTGGCACTCTTTGCAATTACAATGGTATGGCATAATGCTAAATGTGAACAAGAAATAAACCTAAATTAATTAAACCCCAATTGCAAATCCAACTCGTTCATTTTACCTCAAAATGTGGGTAACGTCAAATTGAAATGTGGTTATGAATTGGTTATAAATATAATCAAATTTGGTACTTGATACACACGTATAAAAACTATACATGTATACACACATACTGTCAGAGTTTTAACCCAAAGGGCCAACACATGGCAACACGTGGCTGCCAGGTGGCCATTTGGCGTCATCACCCTGTGTGAGCAACGCTAAGTTTCTCAGAACAACCCCAACGACCCCTAGGGTTAATGCCCAAGTGGACAGGAGACTTAGGGTTTTGCCTAAGTCTCCCTAGAATGTCTACCCCCAGAACCCTTTTGAGGGATAACCCTAGTTGACTTAGGGTTTAACCTAAGTCTCCCTAGAGTGTCTACCCCAAAACCCTTGAGGGATAACCCTAGTTGACTTAGGGTCTTGCCCTAGAAGACCTAGACAGGCTCATGCCCTAACCCCCATCAAGGAGACGTGTGTTCCATACATAACCCTAGACAGAGCTAAGGCATTGTCACTTACCCCTTGAGGAATCACCCTCATCCGGGAGTACAACCCCTTTAGGGCGACAAGGGGTACCCTGTACCACGACTAACCCCTAAGGGTTTGAGTGGCCAAGTTATACCCTAGACCTAGGGCTAGTACTTAGTGAGGACACGAGTGTGCGCCATAGGCGGACACGAGTGTTCTGCTAAGCAAATTCCCTAAGGCTAGGTTTGGGATAACCCTAAGCACATGACCTTGCGAGTGCCTCATGAAAGGGGCTCCTGCTAACATGTTTAAGTTGTTCAACCTTTGAATTTCAAGGAGAACGCTCCCCTAGCCAAGTGTGCCAAAGCACACCTAGTTATGAGACCTAACCTCCCTTGAGCGGATGCCCAAGGCTTAGCACCCTAGCGCGAGCACAAGCATGTCTGTTTGTCAGAGTATCCAACCCCTTGGCGACAAGCCCATGACATAACCCCAAAGGGCGTGCCTCAGGCGTTGCACCATGTGACGTTTAGCCCAGTGTCACATCTCCATGTGACACTGCCTTCCCCGATGTGGGCTATCATGCCATAGCCCTTAGATTCAAGAGTTGCACCAAGTGCCACAAACGTGGCTCCTAAATGCCAACTCTAGAACCCCTTAGTGCACCCTCAGGAACTGGTAATGTGAACCTGTCAAACAAGATCCCACGCCCACAGTTGGACAAGGACACGGATGTGCCTTGCTTGGTTGTGAGTGCTACACCTAGCTTGACGTGGAGGAGGAGGCTGGAGACAAGCCTCAACCTCTGCCTCTTGGAACGTGCATTCTGACAAGACCTCCCAGACATGGATTCGCCAACGTTAAGGGTAAGCTACCCCGAAGGTGGGACGTACCCCTGGCATCTGGAAGTTAGGGCGGCACAACAGAGGGTTGTGCCTTGACGACACAAGCTAGAGCTTGCACCGGGAGAAGAGTAACGAACTCAGTCATGAACCCAGGAACCCTCACTCCTATATACTACCTTATTTATGTGACAGAGGCCCCCCCCCCCCGTTTTCCTATTTACATAAGTGGGCTAGCACTGAAATCTCATTCCCAGAGGGAACATACTTGGTGAGTTATCCATCGACCCCTAAACCCTAACCTGTCAAACCTGGGGGTATTTCTAAGCATTATTTGACATGCCGAACTCACCGAAACTAGCCATTAATCCAACCGGGACACGGAAAACCAAGGTAAGAGTTTTCTAGAAGGTAAGTTCTAGCTTCGCCTAGAGTTTCCTGCAAAATACCTAATGACACCCGGCCGGACCATCACCAGATACCCAAGTGCACTAAGCGGGCCTGTTTCCTACTACATCTAGAGCTTATCAACATAGTACAGTAGGTAACAACATCAACGTCCAAAGTAAAGAGGAGTCATAGTAAAAACTATGACACATACATATCTATTTTATATATGTGTGTGTGCATATACACTATTAAGTAATTATATAATTACCAAATATTACTCTAAAAAATATTGAAAAAATAATTAAATTTCAATTATATTGCATAAAAAAATAATTAGAAGCATTTATATGTACTTATACATATGACAAAATAAGTTTTCAAAACCCTTTTGGTACATATAAATGAAATTGAGTATATATAAAATGTGACTTCAGCTGAACTTTACTTCTTATTGCAATTTCAATTACTTTACTTCTTATTGCAATTTCAATTCTAAACACTAGTACTTGTTATAATGTTGATCTCTATGTGCAACTAAGTGATCATTTGAAAAAAGGAGAACATATTAAGCCATTCAATTCTATAATATTCAGAAAAATAAATAATCCCCTAGAGCAAGGATTTGTCTCTTCATTTTGAGTGTACTTTGTAGTTAAGATTTTATTAGCTGTTAATTAGTTTCCCACATTTGCAAGCATACTGTAAAAAAAAAGTTAAATTCAAAATTCATGACAAGATCTATAGTTTGATAGTGACTTTGCACCATTAAACATTGCAGCCTCAATCAATGTCGCCTTCACCACTTTGGGTTGTTCCTTCTCTCTCACCAACAATTGGTATGTTGTTTCTTCTCTACTAACAACTAGGTGTTTCATCATCGTCCTCTGTAGGTCTTCATTGTTTCTTTTCTACATTGTTTTCCATAGTATTTCTTACAAAATGGCTAGTTGTAGGACTCTTTCTTTGGAGGAATTCAAGGCCCAAAGATTTTGCTACTTAAAGAGATCAATGGAAGGAAGGTTGATCTCTGCAAACATTTCCCTCATTTCTTGGTATGGTTGAAGAGGAAAACATACATGGTGAGAGTGCATTGGAGTGTAGGAGGCAAGACTAGATTGAAATGGGTTGTAAGTGTGGTGATGCAATCATGATTGAGCAACTTATTGAAGGGGTTCAACACTTTGAGGCTACAAGGATGGTTGCTCCATCAACAACCATGACGAAGTTGAACACAAATACTCTTCAGTACCATCCCATGGAGTAGAGTTGTTCCTCCATCAATATTGATAAGGGTCGCTTTGAAGAAAACAAAGAAAGGATTGGTCAAATTCACCTCAAACCGGCGTCCTAACTAGTGTTGACAAGAAAACCATCTGCATGGAAATAATAAGGAAGTTCCCAAATTACCTTCATGCTTACTTTCAAGGAGAGAAGGGCCAGAAGAATCTTGAGATCAGGAAGGCTTTGATCAACCAATTGTATGGGCCGGATTTACCCTCAAAATTAATTCATTATTGCTGAGAAGATCATTGCCAACAAGCTCATTGGCTTGTGTTTAGAGGCCAAAAAAATATAGCATGTAGGAACTGCATACATATGACTTTCCTACGGTGGAGGAATAACTTGTAGGAAAGTAGTAGTAGTAGGAAATATCCTGTGTACAGGAAAAATCCTACAGCAGTAGGAAAAATCCTACAGGGTAGGAAGGATCCTACGGTTGCAGGAAGCAGACAGTTATGATGGTTGGAGAAGGACAGGATACGGTTAGGGCAAGTAGGGGCAAGGAGAGAGAGACTATGAAGGCTATGAAGGCTATGGAGAGCAATGCATGAGAGAGAGAGTATCTTTGGGAAAGAAGTAAGTCTCCACACTTGCTATCTCTTTGTATTCATATAGTAATGCAAGTGCATATTTATGGGGTATTGTGAATGCTTATACATGGCAATGGCCAAAGCAAAATCCTATTCTTTGACCTTAGAGACGAGATAAGTGTATATTTAGAGCTCTCTAGTGGATGAAATCCTACACTTTAACTTGCAAAGCTTTTTTTGCATTGTGAATAGTGTTTCTGCACACAGGAAAGTTTTGTATGTTAACACATGGCGACCACGGAGGGATTTCGCCATTGTTGTGGAGGAATTTGTTGAATTCCTAAGTGAGAAGTGATATATGCTCTGAGAGAAGTAGAGCTTAAGTGAAAAGAAGTGTGTATATATATGATGATGGATGGATCCTTGGAGGCATCATAATCCTAACTCGTCTCTAGCAAGAGAGAGAGATAATAGGCAGGCCGAGAGAGAGGCTGCCCGAGCTGAGCAAATAGAGCTTGCTAATAGGCAAGAAGCTCTTATAAAACTCATTGATCAGATAGGAGAAAGTGCTGCTAAAGGTGTGGAAGATATACAATACGGTGACTATCAAACTGCAGGAGAAGAGGAGTTGGAAGGAACTCCTCGGAGAACAAGATTTCCTATTAGACCAGAAGGAGCATCTCCTGGAAATTCCCCTCTTGATGAGGAGGAAGGTGGTAGAGAAAACCCACCGAATATGTTTAATATGACACTTTCCCCGGAATGTTGAGAGGCACATTGATGTTCCCAATATTTTCCGCAGGAAAGAAGGAAAATCCTAAAAGACATTTATTGCAGTTTGAGGAAGTTGTGAAGTTGTATAAAGTAAGCAATGCAGATAAGTTGCTTATATTTCCTCACACATTAAAAGGAAATGCATCTGATTGATATTATGAGTTGGAAAAAGATGTGAGAGAAGATTATGAGAAAGTTACAGAAGCTTTTAAAGATACTTTAAAAAGGAAGAGTTGCCTGAAGAGCATTTAGAGAAGCTCAGAAATATCCTACAAGGAAAAACTGAAACTCTAGAGGAATATACACACCGTTTTAAAAAGCATGAAAAGAAATGCTCACTATATGTTAAGGAAGAAGCTTTGCTTCAATGGTATAAGCAAGGATTGCAGAAGCCATATAGGCATATGCAATGACAATTGAGGAAGTAAATAGGAAAGATCTTGTAAAGCATCTTAAAGATTATGAGAAAAAGAGGAGACAAATAGAAAACATAGCAGAAGGAAAGATAAAATCCTCAAGGAGAAAGGAGGATAGTTCAGATGATGAGGATGAACCTATCAAAGTTTAGGATTATAAGGCTGATGAGAGAATGTTATACAGCTAGTTAAGTCCTTGAAAGGTAATCCTGTGTATAAGGAATTAGATGCCAAAGTATGGTGTGCCAAGTGTAAAAATCCTGGACATACTAAGGATGAGTGTAGACTACAGTTGCCAAAATGTCAAATATGTGATAAAGAAGGACATTTGGCAAAAGACTGTAAGTATTTTATTAATCAAAATGTGGCACGTGTGGAAAAAGAAAGGAGAAAAGAAGGAAGAAATGAAGGCTGGTATAACAGGCCATTTCCTGTGAGACAACCACCTGTTACTACATTCCCATCTCGGAATAGGAAGCTCTATTATGAGGAATAACCTGGGAGTTGGGAAGAAGGAAGAAATAGGAATCCTTTTGATAACAGAAGGAATGTTCCTTATACAAGAGGAAATGATAGGCTGTATGAAGGGAATCAAACTAGATATGCTCCATCATATAAGCCTAATATGGGAAGGAAGGAGACGTCCTATAGAGGACTAGAAAGATATCCAAGAAAAGAAAGTTATGGAGATCAAAATAACTATAGACAAAGACAAGTACAAGGAAGGAATTCTATTAATCTTACTTGTTATACATGTGGAGAGAAAGGACATATTTCTCCAAATTGTCTTAAGAATCAGCCTTCCACCTCAAACAATGCTCCTAAGAGAGAGCTTGGAGCTCGGTTCATTGATGTGGACAAAAATAAGCTAGAAAACCATCCTACTGTGAGATGTACAAAAAGAAATATATGTCAAAAACAAGAATACCTTCTAGCAGAAGAAGGAAATTCTGTGTATCCATTGCGAGATAGTACGCAAACAATGGGAGAGATGGACATTCATCTCCAAGAACGAGATCTCCCTGAGTATATCTCGGATGATGATACACAACCGACGGATATACCTAAAGATCTAAAATAACTGATTCTATTTTAGGGAAGAATATTCAAGAGAAAAGAATATTCTTGCAAAACAGAGTAACCCTAGAAAACAGAGCATTCCTGTGAAACAGATTCAGGATGACGTGGTAGAATTAATGGCTCAAAGTGCATTGAGCCAAGAAATTACAATCACGTTGGGACAATTAATACATATTGCCCCATATATTAAAAATCAAATCCTGGAAATGTTGAACATTATTCCAAAATCCTTACCTGCATATACAGGACATGAAATTCAC